>SKCR01053844.1:0-234559 GCA_019454045.1 Zanthoxylum bungeanum
GGTGGGGCGATGGCGAAGGCTTACCAGTCCGGAACATCTTCTGAGTGGGAGGTAAAGACCCAACCTATCTTTTCCTTCTAATTGATCTAAGTGATTTTCAAACTTCCGTGCCTTTTGCAGCTTGCTGAGGCGACCTCCCAAAAGTCCATCATGAGACTCGTATTAGGGTCAAGAAGGCGCTTGAATTCGAAGCCATTATAGGGACCTTATCAACCCATTTGCTATGGCCGACTTGGGCATCACCCCGAGCACTTCAACTATGTGGCCGAGATAGTGAGCTTAGAGTAGGCCATGACGTATGAGGAAATTTCGCCCGATGACATCATTAGCATGACCTGTCGATTTTATGCAAAGGTAGTTGGACTTCTCATTTATATTTACAATTTTCCATTTTTCTATACCAACTTTATCTTCTATGCTGCAGCTCGCCTATCTTTTCGCTACCAATAAAGATTTCTTGACGAGCACCCTCTCCAAGGGGGGTCGGGCCCAAAGACTCAAGAGTCGCATGACCGAGAGGGAGCATGAGCCATCGAAGCAGCTGTAGGAAGCAAGGATATAGAATCAGAGCCTCAAAGTAGAGAACCAGAGCCTCAAATAATTCGAGAAAGCTGCCAAGGCTGAGGTTGCTTCCCTCAAAGGAGCTTTAGAAATAACAAATAATGATAGGGACGAGGCTAGTGGCGAGGCTGTCGAGAAGAATGACAAATTCAAGCGTTAGTAATGGCAAGCTGCCACGGCTGAGAGCAAGCTTGAGGAAAAATTAGAACAGCTGGAGAGGGTTCAGGACAGAAGAAGATAGAAGCTAGGCTTCCTGGCCGCTTAGCGGCTACCAAACAGGAGGCCAAGATTGAGGGGCTAGAGGAATGTGTTGAAGTAATCGAGTTGCTCCAGCTCAGCCTGGACTTGGGGATAATTCATAAGATTATAAAGGTGTGCAAGGGGGAGATCACCCAAGAGGAGGCCTTCGGCCTTATTTCAGAAAACCCTGAGGTCATTTAAAACCCCGAGCCAATGTTCGTGGTTCCCTCCACCCAAGAGGACCTTGGCCCCTCATCGTCTGCTGCTGCTCCTACTGAGGAGGCTCATGGCTTTTCCTTAGCTACCGATGTTCCTATCGAAGAAGCTCCTTCAACCTCCGCTGCATTCCCCAAAGATGCCTCATCCCCGTCATTTTGACTACTAATTTTCCCTTTGACCGGGCGTAATCACACATGTATAACGCAAGCGCACGTATCGTTCAAGTAGTATAAAAATATCGATCCCACGAGGACTTAATTCCTACTGTTGTTATTAATTATTGATTTTATTTATTTACAGGTATCTAATTAGAGGGAGAATAGAATGATTGCAGATTTGGTTGGTTGAAGTAGGATTTGCTAGAATAAAAATAAAAGATAAAACAAAGGAAATTAATAATAAAGAAAATATGTTTCTAGGGTTATGATTTCTTCCAATCTCTATTTAAAGATGAAGTGGTTATTTTATGTTTGTGTAATATATTGGTTTACTAACCTGGAACACGAAATTATGCAAAAGCCTCTGTCGATGGTCGGATGCAAATACCCAGCATAATCCAATTAAACCATATGTCTATGTTAACCAAATTACCTGGATTCATTAAGATTAAGTTCCAATTGTGGCTACCCCCACCCGACAGGTATATGTCTATCTTGTAAGGAAATCTATTAAATGGTTATCTATCCTTAAGGAAGATCGTGGGCTATTAAGTCTAAGGCTAAAACATAAAATTCCTTCGTCAAGTTTATTTTAAGTTTACGAGATCAATCTTATTAATGGCCAGTCAACAAGAAGCATTAGGTTTAAAACTTAATAAGTAAACATTTATATTACCCAAACTATAAAATAACCCCTTATAAACCAGTGATATTAGAATTCATCACAACCCCAGATAATGGGTTTAGCTACGACACATATCTAAGGCTAATAAAAACTTAAAAATAAAAGACATAAAATAAAAGCTGAAAAGTAAATACTAAAAAGTAAAATACAAATAAAGAAAATACTAGGGTTAAAGGATCCACTTTTATCACTACTATTATAGATATCTCCCTTAATATAATACATTAACTTGTGATATTACCAACCAGCCATATAGGCGGTAACCTGATTAAGTCAAATTAAATATTAATTACCAACCTACCAATCAGGCGTTATCCAAGCTTAGTCAGGTTAAAACCAAATTAAGATTTATTACCAACCGGCCAATATAGCGGTATCCTTATTAAGTCAAATTTTAAATAGTGAATATATTATATTTAAGGGAGATTAATCTAAATAGAAGTAATAAAATTTTTACCTTTTTACCCTAGCAGGGGGAAGTTACCTCCTTATGGTGAATAGTAAAAACTGTAAAAGTAAAGAAAGTAAATTACTATAATTGTTACAAAAAGTAAATAAAATTATTTACAAAACTAAATTAAAAGAAACTAGATACAAACTCCTTAGAATACTCAGAGAATTACAGAGAGGAAGGTACAAAAAATTCTGAAATTTAAGCTTCAATTTATAGGCAAATTTTCAGCCTAAACGTCGCGACGCCCAGTTTCTTCTTGCGTCGCGACGCACTGACATGGCGCACTCTGATTGGATGGTTTCAGTGCTCTCTACTGATGTGGCTCTGACGTGGGCCGTCCAACCAATCACAAGCTGACACGTGGGCTGTCCAACCAATCACAAGCTGACACGTGGCGATCGCGATTGTCGGCAACGTGTGATGATGACACCTGTCCGGTGCATTTTAACAGAGCCGTTGAGATGTTGATACATGGTAGGAGAATTTTAGCACGGCGCATGTTAGCGACGTACTTTAGCAAGTTTGGCGCATTTTAGTAGGCGATCTGACCATTGAGATGCTGACAAGTGTACCGGCGCATGTTAGCAAGATTCGGCACACGTTAGCAAGGTCGGCGCACGTTAGCAACCATTCTGACCAATGAGGAGTTGACACGTAGCGGCGCACGTTAGACATCGCGACGCCAAAGGCTTGTGCGTCGCGACGTGAAAATGACCAAATTGCCCTTTTTGCCCGAAATACTTCCGGTCAAGAAACTATACAAATATATTAAGTTAAATGAGTGGGAAATAGTGATATATTTACCACTCATCACACCCTCAAACCTAACATTTTGCTAGTCCTCGAGTAAAATAACAAAAATAAAATTACATAAACATATTTAAAATAAAACTAAGCCACTTTCGTAGGGATCACGGTTGCATTTAGCGTATGAGATAGTAAAAACTAATGTACACAAAAGCAAAAAGACAAGAGAAAATAGAATAAAGAAGTTAGTGACTAAACAAGTGAAACTTCTTGTCCAAGTTACTAGTTGTTTTCTTTCTTTCTAAATTACTGAATAAGTAAATTCTCCGATTATGTTTACCATTCTCCATATATACAATTTACCAGGTATTAATCAAATCATTGTGCCCATAATTTTCACAAGTGTAATTGAAAATAGAATAATATTTTTGTCCTGAGTTTTGTTAGAGTTAACACCTTTTGGCAATGAAAATTTATTTACAACAATAAGCAATTTTGTTTTTCCGAGCTTTACCGTTTGACGCGAACAATCACTACATACTGAGGCAAGATGTCCGGTTACTAAGTAAAACCTTTATTGAACTAGCTAAGCTCTACAGTTTGATGTGAACAATCACTGCTGATGAGGCAAGATGCCCAGTTACTAAGTAGAAGCTTTTTATTAACAAACCAACTCAAACATTACCTTTTGACGCGAATAGTCACTGCTGATTAGGCAAGACGCCCGGTTACTAAGTAAAAGCTTGGTCAGTTTTTTTTTTATTTTTCTGAAATAAAAACACTTTTCACTGCCTTTGGGTGCGTCCTCCAATGAACCATAGAACTGAATATTACAAAATTTCACTTACACCTATGTTTATATGTTACCGTGTATTTTGATAACACCTGTCAACTGAACATATGATGATCCAATTTAATCAGTATTTTGGAGAATTCAAAAATTAAATAATTCAAAATGAAATAAACAACAAATTAACTTGTTACGAAATAGGTTGAGATACGTCTTAGGAGTGCAAATTCCTTACTCGGCTATCTCATACACCAATTTCACCTGATTAATCAAATTAAAAACAGACAAAAACACAAAATTATTTTTTGATTTTTTGAAAATTTTTTATTTTTTTTAATTTTTCGAAAAATTTTGACAAATAATAACAATAAAAACAAGATACTATTCAACTATTCCACTCCCCCAAACCTAAATGAGACATTTTCCCCAATGTCTTAAAAAGTAGAAGATGAGTTTAGAAGATAGTACATGGTTAGCGCTGATTTGACAAATACAGCTACAACTAAAAGTTACCGATTAAGATCTAGGTCTAATTTGCATTTTTTTCCACGATCGCTATCAGCCCATTTTAACTTGGAAACAATGGGATCGACTTTTAGTTCATAGGCTAAAATTTGGTCGATTAATTCATCTGTCTTTCTTGTAGTTAGAAATATATCATTCACCGGTTTCGAGAGGAACCCATGTTTGTTGGCATCTGCAAGAAATACAAAAAGGTAATCGAAAAATCCATCCATCCATCCAATGGGTTTCTGGTGGATGTTTAAATTTGCCCATGATGCAACTGTGAATATTTCTTCCAATATGCCAAGCCCATCTGGTAAAGCAATGAAAGCGTCAGCATGATTGACCATTTCAATAAGTTGTTCAGACATACCTGAGACAATGCACTCCTCTCCATTTGATTTCCCGATAAGGTTTGTCTCTGCTAATGGTTTTGGAATGATTCCCAAAACATGACTGCCACCTTCCTGTACGGCTTTTGAAACGCATCCCATTAATCCAAGATTGCCACCAGCATATACTAAGTGCATGTTTCGTTCTGCAATGACTCTCCCCAATTCTTTTACGGCTTCAAAAAATTCTGGTTTAGACCCAGATTTAGATCCACAAAATACATAGATATGAGTAACTCGTCACTTGGAAGTGGTTTCCATTTTCTCTTATCTGAATTTTTATCTGGATGTGTAAAAGAGAAGAAAGACGAGCTGAATTTATAGATCTTGAAAAGGGTGAGTAATAATTGCACTAGTACCTGCCAAATGAAAATTATTAAATGAACGTTAAAATAAATCGTGAAAGTAAAAAAGTTAGATCATGTTGGCGAAAATAAAAAAAAAATAACAAAAGAAAAGCAAATCAAAGCAATTATTAAGGCAACAGAATTATGTACGCAATACGCCACTTGTTTGGTATATAAATCCATTAGGATGTGTATCAAGAATTCATTCTTTACTCAGCCACCTCTAATGAATTAAATCTCATCTTCGCGATTTCTTAAACACTATTCTCCGCCTTAAATACTCATTTTGTATTTTTCCCTACAAAAATAACACACAAAATCAAAACTTTACAACATGTATACACAAAAATACGAAAACAGAAATTACAACAATAATACAAATTGCATGGGTTGCCTCCCTGCTAGCGCTAAATTTTACGTCTTCAGCCAGACGTGACTAAAGTTCATCTTTCAAGGAGGCTTCAACCTAGTTTTGGACGTCTGATTAAAGACAATCCCATTAGTGTTGCTTTTGAAGGGTCTCTTCCAACGGTAAAGTGGCAAAAAGAGTTTTGTCACATTCAGTGCTAGTGCCATCGTTTTGATCTCTGTTGCTCCAATGGTTCCTGAGAAGAAAGAAAGAAAATTAGGAGGTCTCGTATGATGCTTGACTTTCAATGGGAGTTCCATTCTATCAAGCTTTTGGGCGGTGTCTTTGATTTCTACTCCCCAAAACAGTGATGTGTCTCCTGAATTCACTGGATCTTCAATATATTCAGACATTTGCTCCTCCATTTGCTCCGCTTCTTTCTCCACCTTTTCATCACAGATGTATTTTAGGATTTCCGTATTCAATTCTTCATCTGTCATCTGTGAAATGCATGCTCCATAAGTGTCAACCTGAAGATGTAAAGAAATGTCAGATTTTAGGTCTTCATCCTCTGACGTGACTGGCTCAGGTAGATCTTCTTCAAACATTTGTGCAAAGCATTCTCCAAGATCTTTATTTTGAGGATGGAAAGTTTCATCCTCCCTTGTTGGTGTAGTTGGTACAAACAGCTCTGCTTCTTCATCCTCGTCATAGTCCAAATAAAAAAAATCAAATCGAGACTTTACTGGTTCTAGTTCCTGAACTGATACCTCTTGTTCTTGATACTGCTCAGCCTCTTCCTCTGTTAAAGTGTCACCGTAAAATGTTTGGTATTCAAAGGCTTCGTTAATTTCATCTGAAAATTATTCTTGAGGTATGTAGTTCTGGTTTTCTGTTAATTTTCTCGTTTGATCTGTCAGTTTCTGAATGGATGCTGATTGTCTCTGAATACTTTCGAGTTGATTCTGGAATGTTTCAAGCATTGTATCCAACTTTTCATCTTGTTTATTGATCCAATCTTTGAGCATATCAACCATCTGATATTCCTCTGATGGTTATGGTTCTTGATGAAAATCGTAAATGGATGGTGGATAAGATGGAAATGTGGTTCTGTGAGATATGTTGGCTTTTTGTACCTTGATTGATTCCGATAATTCTGCCACTCTGAAATGTATATGCATTGATTGCTCGGGTGGTTACCATCGCATATCACACATCTCCCCATTGCGTTCTGATGAGCAAATGTAGTATTGATTGGTTCTAGCATCTAGTGATAATTGGGTTGGACAACAGGCCTCAGAAAACCGGACTGTTGCTCCCTGGTTTGGGTTGTACTTTCACCTCTTAAAGCTCGTAATTCTTCTATCGCCCAATAGAGATCCATGTCAACCACCTGAAATATAAAAGAAACAGATAAAAATTAAAGATAATAAAAGTTAAGAAAATTAGATACAAGTAAATAAATAGCTTCAAAATTAATAACTCAAGAAAAATAAGTCATCGGCAACGGCACCAAAAACTTGACCGGGCTAATCACACACGTATAACGCAAGCACATGTATCGTTCAAGTAGTATAAAAAATATCGATCCCACGAGGACTTAATTCCAACTGTTGTTATTAATTATTGATTCTATTTATTTACAGGTATCTAATTAGAGGGAGAATAAAATGATTGCAGATTTGGTTGGTTGAAGTAGGATTTGCTAGAATAAAAATAAAAGATAAAACAAAGGAAGTTAATAATAAAGAAAATAAGTTTCTAGGGTTGTGATTTCTTCAAATATCTATTTAAATATGAAGTGGTTATTTTATGTTTGTGTAATATATTGGTTTACTAACCTGGAACATGAAATTATGCAAAAGCCTATGTCGATGGTCGGATGTAAATACCCAGTATAATCCAATTAAACTATATGTCTATGTTAACCAAATTACCTGGATTCATTAAGATTAAGTTACAATTGTGGCTACCCCCACCCGACAGGTATATGTCTATCCTGTAAGGAAATCTATTAAAGGGTTATCTATCCTCAATGAAGATCGTGAGCTATTAAGTCTAAGGCTGAAACCTAAAATTCCTTCGTCAAGTTTATTTTAAGTTTACCAAATCAATCATATTAATGGCAGTTAACAAGAAGCATTAGGCTTAAGACTTAATAAGTAAATTTTTATATTACCCAAACTATAAAATAACCCCATATAAATCGGAGATATTAGAATTCATCACAACCCCAGATAATGGGTTTAGCTACGACACATATCTAAGGCTAATAAAAACTTAAAAATAAAAGACATAGAATAAAAGCTGAAAAGTAAATACTAAAAAGTAAAATACAAATAAAGAAAACGCTAGGGTTAAATGATCCACTTTTATCACTACTATTATAGATATCTCCCTTAATATAATACATTAACTTGTTATATTACCAACCAGCCTTATAGGCGGTAACCTGATTAAGTCAAATTAAATATTAATTACCAACCGACCAATCAGGCAGTATCCAAGCTTATTCAGGTTAAAACCAAATTAAGATTTATTACCAACCTGCCAATATAGCGGTATCCTCATTAAGTCAAATTTTAAATAGTGAATATATTATAGTTAAGGGAGATTAATCTAAATAGCAGTAATAAAAGTTTTACCTTTTTAACATAGCATGGGGAAGTTACCTCCTTATGGTGAATAGTAAAAACTGTAAAAGTAAAGAAAGTAAATTACTATTATTGTTACAAAAAGTAAATAATATTATTTACAAAACTAAATTAAAAGAAAATAGATACAAACTCCTTAGAATACTCAAGGAATTACAGAGAGGAAGGTACGAAAAATTATGAAATTTAAGCTTCAATTTATAGGTAAATTTTCGGCCTGAGCGTCGCGACGCCCAGTTTCTTCTTGCGTCACGATGTGCTGACGTGGCGCGCTCTGATTGTCTGGTTTCAGTGCTCTCTGCTGGCGTGGCGCTGACGTGGGTCTTCCAACCAATCACAAGCTAACACGTAGGCCATCCAACCAATCACAAGCAGACACGTGGCGATCGTGATTGTCGGCAACGTGTGATGATGACACGTGTCCGGTGCATTTTAACAGAGTCGTTGAGATGTTGACACGTGGCATGAGCATTTTAGCACGGCGCATGTTAGTGGCGCACGTTAGCAATTTCGGCGCATTTTAGCAGGCGATCTGACCATTGAGATGCTGACACATGTATCGACGCACGTTAGCGACGCATATTAGCAAGATCTGGCGCACGTTAGCAAGGTCGGTGAACGTTAGCAACCATTCTGACCAATGAGGAGGTTACATGTAGTAGCGCACGTTAGACGTCGCGACGCCAAAGGCTTCTGCGTCGCGACGCGAAAATGACCAAATTTTCTTTTTTGTCTGAAATGCTTCCGGTCAGTCCCAAATCTTTATTTAACTGTAAAATAACACAAAACACATCAAAATATTCACAAAACTCAAGAAACTATACAAAATATTAAGTTAAAGGAGTGGGAAATAATGATATATTTACCACTCATCACCCTTCTCTTTTGTTTTTATTTGGGTAATCCTGAGGGAGCCCTTTGTAAAAAAAAAAAAAAACTTATTCAATGATTGAATGACTTTTGTGTTTGCATCTTTTTCTTTCTGAAGTGCACACCGAGCAAAGACCTGAGCCGAGACAACTCCCTTTAACACTTAGCAATTTTTATAAAAGTTAATCAAGTTGTTCCCCTAAGGGATCATGCCACTAGCAGACTCTAATACCTTTGCCCCACATAGCACAATCCTTAGGAAGCTTCACTTAGCAGATTTTGAATTTTTCAGACTGTAATATTTTTCCTGACCTCTTTCCACATTTATGACATCAAAATAGAAAGAAACCTCGGTGGGCATACCCGACCTCATCAAATAAACTGTAATATTTCACCTCTAGCCGATGCAATAACATGGCCACATAGGAATGTTCCTTCCCTGTTCCATTCAAAATTTCACCATGGGGGAGAAACTCCAAACCCATGCCAATAAACACAATAAGGCCTTGGTGGGACGTAACCCGACCCTGGGCCGATGCACTAGCTTGGTCACAAGGGAATGTTACCTCATTGTGCCATTCAGCACTTGGTTATGGGGGAGAAACTCCAACTCCATGCCAATGAACACAATAAGGCCTCAGTGGGACGTAACCCGACCTCGAGCCAATACACTAGTTTGGCCACAAAGGAATTTTCCCTCATTGTGCCATTCAACATTTTGTCTTGGGGGAGAAACTCCAACCTTATGCTAATTAAGACAATAAGGCCTCGGTGCGACATAACCAACCTCGAGCCGATGCACTAGCTTGACCACAAGGGAATGTTCCATCCATATGCCATTCAACACTTGGCTATGGGGGAGAACCTCCAACCTCATGCCAATGCACACAATAAGGCCTCGGTGGGACATAACTCGACTTTGAGCTGATATAATCATATGGCCACAAGGGAATGTTCCCTCATTGTGCCATTCTGATATGGCCTCGACAGAATGAATACAGCCTAGAGCCATTACACTTCTTACCAAGACTTAGCTATGAGGGAACATTTTCGACCTCCGTCGATCTTTATAGACACTGGTAATGGCGTCCCACACCAAGTCGTCGAGCAAAACAAAAATAAAAATAAAACAAAATAAGTACAGCGGAGGTGACATACCTTGTATCGACCCCAAAAAGAAACAACGAGGGAACGTAAGACAGCGCCCTGCCTCACATTACCTAAAACAACAATTCTGAATCTCACAATCCAGATGTCCCGACCAACTGAACTATGGAGGGGAGGGGTGAATAACGCCATAAGGAATGTCCTCATGCTAGGAAAATACCTCTTCCCCGTAAATGCCAGAGAGGCCTTTCTGCCTTCATCGTGCTATGCTTGACAGGTCCAAAATGGGACGGTCAACGCCACATGGGCATTTCCCTTCCCTATACTAGGCATATCCTATGGCCACAAATGCCACGGAGGCTCGTGGACCCTTCCTATGTTATACATCTCCAACACTGAATGGAAAATGCCGTGCGGGAATTATCCTTCCCCACGCCATGGAAACCCATAGGTATTGTAGTACCATAGCTGTCTCCAATCAACACGTGCTATGATTACTTTGGGCCACCAAATGCCACACTGACTCTTTCGTCGAGCGTGCTATGGATACTGGAGGCGCCAAATGCCATGTAGGTCTTCATATTATATCCCTCAAAGATGCAAGTCATTGGGTAATCATGTTCCAGCCTTGGGGGTTTGATAATGACATCTGGGATTGGCATGTCACGGGAATACGCATCTTTCCCACATGCCTTGCACCCCTTTACGCATTCTGATCGCAAATATCTCACAAGAATATTAAACATGTCTTTCCCGTATAAATAATAAACAAACATAGATGAATGATTTTTTATTTAAAAGGGGAAAACCTTATTTATATTCTAGGGATCTACTACATGTCTTACAACTCTTTGAGGGTTATTCTAAGAGAGGCTCTATTGGAAATATCTTCTCAGTATCTCAGCGTTCTAGGGTTTTTTTAGTCGGGTACCGTCCAACTGCTCAAGATGATAGATACCCGACATGTTGACTTCAGTAACCTTAGACGACCCTTCCCACTTGGACCCCAATGATCCCTCCTCAGGCCTCCTCGTATTCATGGTAACTTGTCTCAGGACCAAGTCATCAGGCTGGAAGGATCGTACCCAAACCCTCTTGTTGTAGAAACATGCCATCTTTTACTGATACACCACCATCTTGAGCGCTGATCTCTCTCTCTTTTCTTCTTTTAGATCGAGGTGGTGCTTGATAAGTTCTTCATTTTTCCATTCCTCAAAGTGTTACACCTAGTGTGTTGTTATTCCGATCTCTGCATGGATGATCGCATCACACCCATAAGTTAAAGAAAAATGGGTTTCTCTCGTGGAGTCCTTGTTGGTCATCTGATGTGCCTATAAAACCTCTGGCAGGTCCCAAACCTTGCCTTCAAATTGCTCTTTATGGTCTTATTCGCTATTTTTACTTGCCCGTTGTACATCGGATGAGCTGATGAGGCAAATCTCAGTACAGAAAAAAAGTCCTCACATAGCTTCTTGAAGCCCTTGCTAACGAACTATTTCCCGTTGTCCGTGATGATAGCCCAGAGAATCCTGAATCGGCACATAATATTTTTTTTGACTAAATCTGTTGCGTTCTTCTAAGTTATTATGGAAAAGGCTTAGTCTCTACCCATTTGTTGAAGTAATCGATTGCCACGATCACAAATTTTGCTTGACCCCGACCCATAAGCATGGGCTCAATAATATCCAATCCCCACTGTTCAAACTACCAAGGACTTGACAAAGTGGTTAGTTGTTCACGCAGTTGGTGAGGTACGTTGGCATTCTTTTGACACCCATTGTATGTCTGGGCAACCTTGGCTCCGCCCTGATGCATTGTTGGCCAAAAGAAACCTTGCCTAAATGCTTTGTGGGCAATTGATTGACCCCCACCATGGCTTCCGTGGATCCCCTCGTGAATTTCTCTAAGTACATAATTAGCTTCCTCGGGTCCCAAACACCTTAGAAACAACATCTACTCCATCTATCAAGAAAAGGTTTGCACTTCAATACTCCAGTCTCTTTGCCTCTTTCTTCTCCTCAGACACGTCCTCTAACTTTAAATATTTCTTGATCGGGGCCATCCAGGACGTCTTCAATTTCCACTTCCATAACTTTGGATGCGCCCACACTTTTTGGCTGCAAGATTTCCAACAGTATAATCCGAGGAATCTTAGATTTGATGTATGATGCAAGCAAAGCCAAAGAATCTGCCTGCTGGTTGTTCTCCTGTCAGATCTGCTCGAACACCATGTTCCTCATCCCTCCAGTTAGCTTCTTCACCTTAGCATGGTAAGCTATCATGTTTGGTTCCCCTGCTTTGAATTCATCATTCAGCTGCTAAACGGCCAACTGGGAATCATTTTTTACCACCACATCTCTTATTCCAACCGCCTCACAGAGTCTCAGCCCGGCCAGAATTGCTTCATTTTCTACCACATTAGTTGTTGCTTCAAAGGAAAATCTCAAGGAATACCTTAATTCCTCACTTTCATTACTTCTGAGGATCACCTCGGCTCCACATCCTTGTGTGATGACCGAACCATCAACGAACAGCTCCCATTTTACTTCCCCCACTACCAAAATCTGAGGGCCGGTGAATTCTGTGACAAAATCTGCCAGTGCTTGTCCCTTGATTGACACCATAGGTAGGTAGGATATGTCATACTCACTGAGTTCCAAGGACCATTTCACTAGACAACCCGAGGTCTCCAGTTTATGCTATATCTGTCTCAATGGGTGGTCGGTGTACACCACGATAGGGTAGCCTTGAAAATAAGGGTGTAACTTTCTCGCTGTAGTGACTAAGGACAAAGCTACCAGCTCATGGGCTAGATACCGAGTTTCCCCATCCAGCAAGGCCTTACTAGTATAGTACATTGGCCTCTTGATTTTGTCTACTTCCTATACTAATATCGAGCTTACAACATATTCATAAACAACCAAGTACAAGAATAGCATCTCGCCCGGAATTGGCTTAGCTAGCAGTGGAGGTTGGGCCAGGTATTTTTTAAGTTGTTGGAACGCGTTCCCACACCCACTTGTTCAACTAACTTCTTTCTTGGCCTTCTTAATTAGTCAAAAAAAAGCATGGCATTTGTCAATGGCTTTAGAGATGAAGCGGTTGAGTGCTGCCATGCGATCTGTTAAACTCTGCACTTCCTTCACCATCCTTGGAGGTTTGAGATCCGGCTATGCCCTGATTTTTTAGGGGTTTGCCTCGATGCCTCGTGAACTGACCATATACCCCAAAAATTTTCCCGAAGGCGTATTTATCTGGATTTAACCTCATATTGTGCTTTCTCAAGAGCTCAAACGTCCATTTGAGATCATCCAGATGGTCCTCGGGTTGGACAGTCATCGTGATCATGTCGTCAACATAGATCTGCATTGTCTTGCAAATGAGCGGCCTGAAGACCTTTTTCACGAACCTGTAATAAGTGGCCCCATCATTTGTCAGTCCAAAAGGCATCACTTTGTAACAATACAATCTCTGGTCGGTGATGAAGAATGTCTTCTGCTCATCATTACGATACATTCTAACTTGATTGTACCCTGATAAGGCATCCATAAAGGTGAGTAACCTGTGACATGCTGTCGAGTCCACTAAATGATCTATCTTGGGAGGGGAAACTGTCCTTCGGGCAGGCCTTGTTCAAATCAGTGAAATCCACACACATTCTCCACTTCCCATTAGCCTTCTTCACCAAAACCATGTTCAATACCCAATCTGGGTATTTAACCTCCCTGATAAACCCGACCTTCATTAATTTTTCAACCTCTGCCTGAATCTCCATGTATCGCTCCTAGTTGAAACTTTTCATTTTCTTCTTTACCGGTTTATGGGCTCGATCTATCGCCAGGTGATGACTGCTGACCCTGGGATAAGGGCGGCAGAAAAGCCTGGGCCTGGTCCGGCCCGCCCGGGCCCGGTCCGGGGCAAAAAAAAGCCCATGACAGGCCCTATAATGAAAGCCCGACTTTGGCCCGACTTTCCATTTTTGGGCTGCCAAAACCAAAAAAAAACATATATAATTATAGATATTTTAATGTTTGTAGCATTTAAATTGTTAATTTATCGATGAAACTTGTGATTTATTTGAGAATTGTCTTTGCATATAGTGTGAATATATTTTGCCGGGCTCAGCCGGGCTTATGACAGCCCAGGCCCGGCCTGGCCCGTTGCCACCCTTACCCTGGGGTCAATTCCGAGCATGTCCATGTGATCCCACGTGATGACATCCACATACTCCTTCAAAACGTCCAGCAGTTGCCTCCTCAAGTTTGGATCCAGCCCGACCCCAACCTTTGTTATTTTCCCGTGACCAAAAAGCTCCACTAGTTCTAACTCCTCCCCCGTTCCTAACTGGGTATGTTCCTCTGGTCGGGGATTGGCTGACTCTGCTTCTGTTGCATCACATTCTCTTTCTTTCCTCTTCGTTCATAAGCAACTTCTAGCTGCCTTCTGGCTTCCACAAATGATCCCAACCCCATTTCGGGTCGGAAACTTTAATTTCCAGTAATAACTTGACATAGATGCCCTCGACTTCATCATAAAGGGTTTCCTAAAAATATCTGATAACTGCTCATGCAATCCACTATTGTGAAATCAATCATGATGATCTGAGTATGGGGCTATTCCGATAGTCATTGTCAACTGTACCCGGCCTACTAAGACAATTGTTGCCCGAAAACCCATACAATGGTGTTGCATCCTAGATCAAGGTAGAGAATTGACAAACTCAAAAAGTAATTCTTTACTCCCAAATATAAGAATGTCGAAGTAATAAAATAACCCGGTAAGTCCGGGGTCGATCCATAGGGACTAAATTTAGTAAAACAAAATAATAATTCGAGTGAAATAAAAGAGTTGGATTTGTTTGACGTGATGGAAAATTTTAAATTGAAGTGCAACAATAAATTAAAATACTGGGGCTAGGAGATCCACTCTTAATATTTCAAATATAGAGAAATCTTACTTTTATAATATGTAATTTGTCATTATTACCCAGTTAATTTACTTCAGAAATTAATTATGCCAAAATATATAAAACCAGCCATAAAGGCGGTAATAACACCTGTCTATAACAAGTCTAGTTAAGTACTCAATTATGCCAAATAAATAAAATCAGTCATAAAGGCGGTAACAAAGTTTGTCAATAATTAATCCAGATTTAAATTACTTATTCAGATTACAATTTATATATTATAATATAAATAATATTAATTTATATTATCATATTAAGAGCTTCACTCTTTACCCCAGCAGGATGAAATTAGTTATTCATGATTTAAAGAAAAACATGCATAATTTTATTATCGAAAGAAAAAGAAATTACAAGACAGCTTAAAAATTAAAACACACAAAACACACTCTCTCAAATTCTACAATAGAACTTTGACAGAAAACATGGAGAAAAATGATAAGTGAGCACTTCTATTTATAGTAGAAGAGCTCATCTCCCAATTATTAATTACAACTTTCTAGATCAAATACAAATAACAAACTTTCACTAATTTATTTTTTTCTTTTTCCTTTTTGATTTTTTTTTAAATTGTTTTGTTGATGATTTTGCAAACATGATCATAATCCACCTAAGGATTATGACATTTCAACTTTTTTTTTAATGATTAAAATTACATGCAACACACATTGATGTCTTCACTAATTTTGACCTTGAAAACCTCATAATTAGAACTTCTTGTAAACATCAAAGTTTTAGATATTTGAGTCTTCTTTTATCTGGTACTAAAATCTCCTAAATCTGATATCGGAGTAAAACGTTATGGCCAAATTACGAAAATTGCGCAAAGTTAGAATTTCTGATATTGTACACAGTTAGAACGCCATTTCAAGTTTCCGGCATACAAAATTCAAATGTCCTGTCCATTTTTCTAATTATGCATCCAATGTATTATTTCACCTACATAAGAAATAAAAATCACAATAAAAATATATAAAACATAAATTTAATTATTATTTTACAAATGTGCTAAATTAAGGGGATTAATGAAATTATAAGTGTAAAACGATTAGTTTCTCTTTTATTAAGTGTACACTTTTTAATGTTCATCACACTCCCAACCAGCTTATTACGAGTCCTTAGTAATTTAAGCGAAAACTTAAAAAAAATTCTTATCCAAGTCACTAATTGTTTTCTTTCTTTCTAAATTATCAAATAAGTAAATTTTCCTGTACTTTTTACCCTTATCCATACACAATAAAATAAGGTATCAATCAATTCATTATGCTCACAATATTAATAGGTCTTATTGAAAAGAGAGTTATCCTAAAATTATATTAGAGTTCTCACTTTTTTGGAAATGGAAGTTTATTTATAAATACAAAATAGTTTTTTTGTAATAATACATCTTCAATCCCTGTAGCGAGGTTTGGGCCAGTCACTCCCAAACCTGTTGGTTTTAGGGCACCAGGTGTTAAGACACCCCTACGGACTTGATTGCTCGGATCTCAGATGTTAAAAATAAAAAGTGTCTGATTTCCTTAAGCTTTCTCTTTAACCCATGTAACGAGCTTTGGGCCAGCGACTCTATAACATCCCCAGACTGTAAGATGTTACCGGTAGGGGATAAGAGGACTAACCCTATCAGCCTTTGACTTTCTTATTGTATTCTAATCTATTCTGATGCAATGTTATGCATAGACACCTTAACTCAATTTAAAATACTTTTATGTCTTATGTCTGTGTACTTTGAATACTCTTCTTTACAAACATTGACAGATACTCAATAATGACTTATACTACACTAATGCATACAAGAATCTTGTACTTGACACTGACTGGACTCTCATGCTATATGACTCAATACTGGTGGACTCCCACCCTGGTGACTGCATCAGTATCCGTCGTCCCAAGCTCGTCCTTCTAGGATTCCTGCAAAACAAATACTGGAAGTGGGGGGTTAGATCGTCGTACGATCTAAGTGAGTGGACTATAACTGAAAACTGATGTAAAAGTATTTTGACTGCAAAACCATATTTTCAAAATGTCTTTATATGAAATCTTTGTTTCTGAAACTTCATCTTTCTGACAACTGTCTTTGAAAATCTAGTTTCTGAAAACTATTTGCTAAAAATCTGAATTCTGAAATTTGTGTACTGAAGTTTTGAAAACTGTATATAGAGAATCTGAAAATTGAAAACTTTTTTTTTGAAGTCTGTATCTCTGTCTGAAAACCTGGACGTATGAAGGTGTTACGTATCGCTGTCCCCCCATACGCCTATCTAGAGGCAGAAGTGCAAATCCATGACTTTGGGGCGTTACGTATCGCCATCCCCCAAAGCATGCCACTACTGTCTCATATCTGGTGGTCTTGGGGCATTACGTTGATCTATAAGAATAAAGGGATTGTTAAAACAAAGAAATATTTAATGAACTTATAAGATATATGAACCAGAATTTTCCAGGTTTTTGGGTCGGACTTTGGAATTTTGCTGGGATCAATTGGTAAGGAATTTGAACTTGAAATTTTTATGGATGAATCCCCTATGAGTCTACTTTACCCCAAATTTTACGGATCCTAATTTTGATTCCCGGAAATCCATAAACAAACTATTTTTACCAGCTGTTCAGTAAGGACAGAATCAGATCAGTCCATGCTGATCATTCCACTTCGAAACTCCGCTAAAAATTCTTACTAAGTCCAATGGTTCTGAATTTTTTATATGTCGGGCTCCTATGTGTCAAGTTTTTTTTTTTTTTTGCCACTGACCTGCACTATGACGAAAATGATGAGTAAAAAGAAATTTTCATTTTAGCCTAAAAGCCCATTTTGTTTCTTCAAATCCAGCTCACTCCGAATTACCTAGGAGACCCTAGATTTCTCTAGAAAAGACTTACCAAGCCAAGACATAAATAAAAGCCACCAAGCCCCTTATTTTTTATGATGGCCAAATGAAGCAAAAAAAAAAACAAGGGAAAAAAGAAAATTTTCCAGAATTTTCTAAAATCCTTAGTTAAGAAGTGATGGAAATCAAGTATAAGCAAGATTATGGAGATTCATACAAGCCCTATGAAGCAATTGGAGTAAGGTGGCAAGTTGATTAAGGTAAGAAAATTCTATTCTATAACTTATAAGTTGTGATTTTGCATTAATGGTGGAATTTTATGTTAATATAAGTACATTTGAATTTAATGAGCATAAATAAGTTGTTTAGTGTGATGATTATTTTGTATTATTAATTTTAATCCAAACCCTAGGTTGGCTATGATGGAGTAATGAAATGAAAGGAATGTGTGGTTGGGATTATGAGTAATATTGCTAAGATGAAATGTTGTTGATGGCATCTCCAGACTCCCAGACCAGATGGCCTTAAGGCACTAGGTGTTAAAACACTCCTACGGACTTAATTGTTCGAGTTAGAGAGGCTACGAAATCGAACTTATTCACAATTTTTTTTTACAAACTCAAGCTCTACCATTTTACGTGAACAATCACTGCTTGCTGAGACAAGATGTCCGGTTACTAAATAAAAGCTCAATTATTATTAATATCATTTTTAAATAACTCAAACTCTACCATTTTACGTGAACAATCACTGCTTGCTGAGGCAACATGTCCGATTACTAAGTAAAAGCTTGGTTATTTTTTCTTTTTGAATAAAAACATAAATTCCACTGCCTTTAGGTGCTACCACCAACAAACTAGAGAACTGAATATTAAAAAATTTTCACTTATAATCCATGTTCATATGTTACCGTGTGTGTTGATAATATCTGTCAAATGAGTATATGAAGATCAAATTTAATCAATATTATATATAATTCATAAATTTAAATGATTCAAATGAAAGAAACAAAAATAACCTGTTACGAATTAAATTGAGATACGTCTCAAGAGCGAAAACTCCTTACACTACCATCTCCGAACAATAATTCCACTTGGTTAGTCAAAAATTTGTTAGTTTATGTGCCGTTTTTTTTTAAAAAAAAAAACAGAAAACAAATTTTTTTTTTTACACACAAAATAACAACAAAGCAAAAACAACATAATAAAAACTGTTTTTTTTTTTTTTGTTTTGATTTTTTTTAAACATAAATTAACACCACAAAAAATGATTTTTTTGGTCAACATTAAGTAGTCCAATGGGTTTTTGGTGAATATTCAAGTTCACCCATGATGCAACTGTGAAGATTTCCTCCAACGTGCCTAGCCTATCTGGTAAAGCAATAAAAGCGTCATCATGATTAATCATTTCAGTAAGTCTTTCAGACATATTTAAGACAATGCATCATTCTCCATTTGATTTTCCAATGAGGTTTTCGTCTGCCAAAGGTTTTGGAATGATTCCCAAAACTTGACTGCCACAGTCTTGCACAACCATTGAAACACATCCCATCAATCCAAGATTGCCGCCGCCATATACTAAGTGCATGTTTCTTTCTGCCATAACTCTACCCAATTCTTTTGCAGCTTCAATAAATTATGGCTTAGTTCTAGAGCTAGTTCCACAAAAGACACAGATATTAGTGACTCGTCATTTTGAAATTTTCTCCATTTTTGTTATCTCTCTTATCTAGATGTGTCAAAGAGAGAAATGACGAGCTGAATTTATAGATCCTAAAAAGGGGTAAGTAATAAATGCACTAGTACCTGCAAAATTACAATTATCAGATGAACAGTAAAATAGATCGTGAAAGTAAAAAAATTTAGATACTGTAGACAAAAGTATAATAAAGGAGATCAAAATTGTAAGTTAAAGTAAATCAAAACAATAATTTAAAGGAAATGAAATCAAAGCAATAAATTGAAACAATATGTACTGTATTTGTGATTGTGACTCACATCTTCCTCTGGTTTTACATCCAATAACGGCTTGAACGCCCTCTATGGGTCGGGGATATGCTTCCCATCCAATTTTCTTATAAATTGGCAAACATGGTCTTTTAAAGTCATATTCCCGAGACTGTATTGTTGTCTTTCTTTTTGAAATCGTGTATGGAAATTGTGAATTACTCGATGAACATGTCCACTAGGATGCATCTCAAGAGTCAATGATATATCATCTAAAGACTATTTACTTAAGCCATCTCTAATGAATTGTATTTTATCTTCACGATTATCAGACACCATTCCTAAAGAACGACAATGAGTGTTGCACATCCAGCGTGCACATTTATAACAAATTCGGCTTGATTTCATTTGTAAAATTCATGCTTTCTTTGGGGTATTTCTCCATGAAAACCTAAAGGAAAATGTCTTGTATGTTTATTTAGGTTTTCTTGTATTTTCTTTTTATTTAATTAATAAAATTTTGTGTGTTTTCATTTACAGCATGAGTAGGTAATCTCATTTTACTGGGGTGAAAATGTGATACTTTTAATATAATAAATTAGATTAATCTCCCTTATTTTAATTAAAATTTGGATTAATTAGTTATCGCCTATATGGCCGGTTTAGGTGACAACCTTATTTACCACCTATATGGTCGGTTTTACATTCCAGACGTAGTTTCCGCCTATATGGTCGGTTTAGGTAATAACCTTGTTATCGCCTATATGGTCCGTTGGACTTAATTGAGACAAATGGAATCTCTGCCTTTATGGTCTGGTTAAATATAATTAATTAATTAGTAAACATTGACAAATTTATAATAAGGGAGATTTCTAATATTGAAATATTAAAACTGGATCCTTTAACCCCAGTATTTTCTTTTATTGTTGTGATTTTCTTTTACTTATTAATTTTCATTTTATGTTATGTTGTTTTGTTTAATTATGCATTTAGTATTCCTAGATATGTGTTGTAACTAATTACATAATCTAGGGTTGTGATGAATTCCAATATCACCGGATTTTAAGTTGGTTATTTTATGCCTTGGGTAATATATTGGTTTATTTATTGAGTCGTAGTATTAATGCTTCTTGTTAATTGGCCATTAATAAAATTGATTTGGTAAACTTAAAATGAAGTTGGAAAATGGATTTTAGGTTTAGCCTTAGACTCAATAGCCCACGATCTCACTTTGGGATAAATGTCTCTTAGTAGATTTCCTTACAGGATATAAATATACTTGTCAGGCGGGGGTAGCAATAATTGAAACTTAAACTTAAAGAACTCGGATTTTCTTAATTAACATATGAATATAGTTAATTAGGTTACTTTGGGTGTTTACATTTGACCATTGGAAGAGGCTTTGCATAACTTCGTGTTCCAGGTTAATAAACCGATATATTGCACAAACATGAGATAATCATTTCATCTTTAAAAGATATTGGAACTTTTCAAAACCCTAGATAGCTTTAAAATAGTGATTTTTTCCTTTAATTTACCTTCATACTATTTTAATTACTTATCTTTAATAAACATCACCAATCAAACAACAATCAAATTAATTAGATAATCGTAAACATTTAACTTCGTAAATTGATAGCATATGTATTAAGTCCTCATGGGATCGATACATTTTATACTACTTGAACGATACGTGCGCTTGAGTTACGTGTGTGTTTACCACCGATCACAATAATGTTAGGAAACAAAAAGAACTGACTTAGAGTCACAGAGTATCGTTATCCGCTGTTTCACCGGGGTGCAAGATTCTAACAAAAAAAAAGAGAAAATAATGCTATAAATTCAAGAAAAATGGAGATTGGACAAATACAAAAGAAAATAAAATAAAATACATCAATAACAGTACACTAGGTTTGAAAGGAAAAGAGATTCTTGAAAATTTGAACACTCCAAAAATGGTTTCAGACGTTGTCCATTCATTTTAAATACATTATCGTCCCTAGAATTCTCAATGTCAATGACTCCATATGGGTAAACGTGCTTCACAATAAATAGACCACTCCATTTGGATTTCAATTTTCCAGGAAATAAATGAAAACGAGAATTATAAAGCAAAACGTTTTGACCAATTCAAATATTTTTCGTGAAATTCAACTGTCATGAAAGGCCTTAGTTTTAGCTTTAAGATTTTTCGCATTCTCATATGAATCATTCCTTAACTCTTCAAGTTCATTTAATTACAGTTTACATTCATTAGTGGCATTTTCAAGGTTTTAATTGAAAGTTTTAATAGCCCAATATGCTTTATGCTCAAGTTCTACTGGAAAATGACAAGGTTTTCCATAAACTAGATGATATGGAGACATTCCCAAAGATGTTTTGAAAGCTGTTCGGCATGCCCAAAGTATACTTTCTCATTAAGGACTCAAAAGGCCAATTATAAAAGTGTTTACCTTCATCACTTATAATGGCCCGAGGGATTCCAAATCGACTTAAAATATTTTCTTTTAAAAATTTAATCACAAATTTTTTATCATTATTTTGACAAGGAAATCAACCCATTTTGAGACATAATCAACTACAATAAAATATATAAAAATCCAAATGATGGTAGAAATGGACCAATGAAATCTATTCCCCAACTATCAAAGATTTCAATGACAATGATGAGATTTAAAGGCATCATGTTTCTTTTTGAAATGGATCCCATCTTTTGATAATTTTCACAAGTTTTGCAAATATCATGAGTATATTTAAAAATGGTGGGTCTATAAAATCCACACTGCAAGATTTTTACAGTGGTTTTCTTAGATGAGAAGTGACATCCACATGCTTCTAAATGATAAAACTGAATAACATCAATAATCTCATTGTCTGGTATGCATCGTCAGAAAATTTGATCAGGGCAATACTTGAACAAATATGGATCGTCCCAGTAGAATCTTTTGACTTCGGTCAAAATTTCATCTTATCTTGAAGGCTCCAATCTGGAGGTATTTTTTATGTTACAAGAAAATTGACAATATTAGCATACCAAGGCATTGTATTTATAGAAAATAAAAACTCATCAGGAAAAGACTCATTGATAGGAGTTGTATTAATTGATGACTCATTTGTAAGTCTCGATAAATTATCTGCAACAATATTCTCTGCTCTTTTCCTGTCATTGATTGTGAGATTGAATTCTTGAAGCACAGACATCAAATATCTAACAACATCATGGTCAGAATAAACAACCGTTGTAGAACCAATTAAATATTATCAAAATTTATCCAATGCAAATATTTCAGCAAGTAGTTTTTTTCCGTGGTAGTGTAATTCATTTGTGCACTGTTTAAAGTTCTACTTGCGTAATAATTACATATGGCTTACCTTCTTTTCTCTGTCCTAATACTATGCCAACTGTATAATCACTGACATCGCACATTAGCTCAAAAGGAAAAGACCAATCAGGAGATTGCATGATAGGAGCAGAAGTTAAGAGACTGATAATATTTTCAAATATTGCATCTTTTAATAGGAGGTTGCATAAAGGTTTGGATATGGTACTAAAGTTTTTAATGAAACTCCTATAAAATCCTTCATGTTCTAAGAAATAACGGATTTCCCTGACTATTTTTGGTGGTGGTAATTTAATGGTTACCTCTTGATGAGCGGAAAATATATCAATATTTTTACTGCCCTTTTTACTTAATATTTTGTATAGTTTCTTGGGTTTTATGAACAATTTGATGTATTTTTGTTTATTTTGCAGATAAAAAAACTTGGGACTCAATGGAATCATTCAGAACGAAATATGGAACAAAGAATGCTTTGCACAATGTTCATATTTTCACCATAACTTTTTATTCCAATATCAGATTAAGGTGATTCAAGTTTCAGATGAAAGAAGACTCAAAGATCCACAAGTTTGACGTTCATAGGAATTTCGAATTCTGAAGTTTTCATGACCGAAATTGATGTAAAGTCTGGAAAAGTGTTATGTGTAACTATTAAAGTCATTTTCAAAAAAAATAAAAATAAAAAATAAAATAATGGAAATTGTCAAACTTCCACCAAACATGCTTGCATGTTTGGTGGAGGATTTGGTGCCATGTTTGGTGCCATGTTTGGTGGAGAAATTGGTGGAAGCCTTTATATTAGCCTATAAATACCAAGCCAAACTTTGTAAATTTTTCATGCTTTCTTTGGAGGAATTTCTCAATGAAAACCTAAAGGAAAGTGTTTTTTATACTTATTTAAGTTTTCTTGTATTTTCTTTTTATTTAATTAATAAAATTTTGTGTGTTTTCATTTACAGCATGAGCAGGTAATCTCATTCTGCTGGGGTGACAAGGTGAGACTTTTAATATAATGAATTAGATTAATCTTCTTTATTTTAATTAAAATTTGGATTAATTAGTTACTGCCTATATGACCGGTTTAGGTGACAACCTTATTTATCGCCTATATGGTCGATTTTACATTCCAGATGTAGTTTTCGCTCATATGGTCGGTTTAGGTAATAACTTTGTTACCGCCTATATGGTCGGTTGGACTTTATTGAGACAAATGGAATTTCTGCCTTTATGGTCTGGTTAAATATAATTAATTAATCGATAAACATTGACAATAAGGGAGATTTCTAATTTTGAAATATTAAAAGTGGATCATTTAACCCCCAATATTTTCTTTCATTATTGTAATTTTACTTTTATTTATTTTCAAGTTATTTTTTATAATGTTTTGTTTATTAAGTGTTTAGTAGTCCTAGGTATGTGTCGTAGCTAAATACATAATCTAGGGATGTGATGAATTCCAATATCACCTGTTTATAAGTTGGTTATTTTATGCCTTGGGTAATATATTGGTTTATTTATTGAGTCTTAGTCTTAATGCTTCTTGTTAACTGGCCATTAATAAGATTGATTTGGTAAACCTAAAATGAACTTGGAAAAAGGATTTTAGGTTTAGCCTTAGACTCAATAGCTCACGATCTCACATTGGGGTAGATTTCCTTATAGGATAAGAATATACATGTTGGGTGGGGGTAGCCATAATTGGTAATGAATTCGGAGTTTCTTAATTAACATAGGAATATAGTTAATTAGGTTACTTTTGGTGTTTGCATCTGACCATCGGAAGAGGCTTTTGCATAACTTTTGTTCTAGGTTAATAAACCGATATATTGCACAAACATGAGATAATTACTTCATCATGAGGGTAATATTGGCATCGTTTAACAGTGCGTCATTTATGAGGGTAGCTCACCCCTTGGGCGTCTCCCTTTGTGAACATTATGGGCATTGTCCTTTCCATCTGGATCTTTAAGACCCTCTCCATTGTTAGTACCTCTGGGTCCTTAGTCCGGCAGTAGTTATTTCTTGATCTATTTTAATCTCCGACCAATGTCATTCCCCCTACTATTGTGAACATTGGCCTCTGCTCCCTTCGCTGCCTGATCCTCATAGCCTCATGGTCTATGTATTCTTTTAGGTAACAATTCCTTACTAGGTCCTCCACATGTTCCTGTATTTCCATGCATCTATCAGTGGCATGCCCCTTCATATTATGGTGCGCGTAATAAGCCATGTGGTCTCTCTTCTCAATCGGGAACCTCCTTGGTCAGGATTAGTCAGTAAGCTCTTATCTTGAATTTCCCGAGCGATCTGAGCCAATGGTCTGTCCAGGGCAGTGTATATTGTTCCTCCAGTGACATGAGCGACCTTGATCGAGGGCCTTCTCTCTTGCGTTGGATTACCCTGAGCTATCGGCCTAAATTTCTTCGGCCTCAAGGTTGGTCTTCTCTGATTTTCGCTCATATCACGTTGATTTTTTTGCATTGGCGCTTTCGGTGCCAGAGTAGTTCCTCTTCGGGCTATCTTCTCCTCTTCGTCCAGTAACACGAACATCCTTGCCTGATCCACGGCTGTGGCATAGTCCGGTTCCTCCTGGATTCTTAGGTGGGACCATAGCTTCCCGACCCTTAAGGCTCCCTTAAAACTCTCCAATGCCTCTGAGGACTCATATGCTCCAACTTCCAATACCAAACTATGGTATCTATCAACGAAGCTCTTCAAGGGCTCGTCATTGTTTTGCCTCATCATCCTCAGGGACCCTACCAGCTTCCTTGGTACGCATGCTCATTTGAAATGGCACAAAAAGGAGTTCCTCAATTGTGAAAACCTGCTGAAACTTCTCGGGGTCAAGTTTCTGAATCACAGGCTGGCTGATCCTCTCAAAGTTGACGTGAACACCTTGCATATCGCCTCTCTTACCATTCCCTGGATTTCCATCACAAAATAAACTTTTCAATGTGGGACTTGAGGTCTGTGTTGCCCTTATAAACATCCATCGTGGGCATGGTGAATCTTCTCGGAAACTCCACTGCCAATATTTTCTTGGCAAACGCGGATGCTGTCCCCATATCCTGATCACCCCAAGCCTCTCCCTTCACACTTTCCTCCCACTTCCTCATCTCCCTCCGAATCTGATCCCTCATTTGACTTTCAGAGCCGTCATACTCTCGCCCAAGGGACTCTTCATGCCTCTCACTTCGAGCATGGTATCTTCCATAACTGGGAACTTCATACCCCATCTCTAGATACCATTTCAGGTTTCTTTCCCTAAAACACGAGCTGTTGCTAGATGATTCTGGGGTTCACCTGCCTTCTTCTTCTTCCCACGGCTTCCTTATTTACATGGCGCTGGCAACAACTATAGATCTCACCTTCCAGGCATTCTTCTTCCCATTTCCATAATCTCTATTTGTTCCATCAATCCTTTTTCCTTCTGCTACTTCTTTTCTCCTTTTGCTAGGACCTACTTCCCCTCGTTCTCCAGCCTTCTTCTCTAACTTCTCAATCTTCTCCATCATAGCCTTCATAAAGGCTTGAGTTTTTTCCTTTCTTTTCGAGCATTTTCCCTTTCATTTCGTAGGGTTTTTTCCATCTTCTCCAACCACTTCGTTGTCGAAGCCTCTGAAGTTCTGTGGTTTCTATCTCTTGCCATCTTAGCATATTTTTGTTTTTTATACTATTCCCCATAGACGGCGCCAACTGTTGACGGTTTTTTCGTTCGAATGGTAATTTAGGAAATTTACTCCTTGAACAAACGTCCCACAAGCAATGAATTTGTTTGGTTATATGGGAAACAAAATAAAATTTGGCAAGCAAATAAGAAATCACAAAGGAAAACAAAAGATTAATGTGATTTGATGGAGAAAGGCTCCAACCTACGTCCACGGGAGTAAAGAAAGGGAATTGTTATTACTATCTCGGGTTATACAGACCTACTTTCTCTCTCTGTCTCTAAACTTTTAGAGCTTTATTTTACAAGTAGACATAATGTAAAAAATGCTAACACCAAAAGAATACCCTCTGAAACTGAATCCTCGACTCCTTTATATAGCCCCCTGAATCTTCTATTACACCCATAAATTTACTATTACACCAACACATGACGTCAACCACGTCTTCTTGTCATTATTGCCCACTATTACACATTCTCTTTATATGGACTCCTGAACCTTTTATTACACCAATAAATTCACTACTACACCAACCCATGATGTCATCCACTTCTTCTTGTCATTATTGCCTACTATTACACCTCCCTTTGTTGGGATATATTCCTTAGAGCTTCATGTATTATAAATGGAATTGTTTATTGAAATAAAAGATACAGTATTCATTTATCAAAATTGTTTGATTTAAATCGAATATTGTAAATTGTCTTGTTTATCATTGATTATTCATGTGCTTTCAAAACTTAGTGTATGAGTGTCATATACAAGAGGATTGAAGTCTGAAGTTAGTAATGTAAAACAGTCCATAAAGAGCAAACAAAATGGGTACTTTGTTTGTGGTTTATCTATAGTTGTGTTCCATTCTATACTTGTATAACAACCTTGATTTGGGATGGTTCATGTGGTGACATGAGAATGAAGACACCTTGTATGATGTGATCATATAGGACTGGACCCAGATAGAAATGAATATCTTATAATATCCCTTAAACATAGAAATTCATTTTATCTACTAGATGGACATATATGGATTGAACTTAATCATGAGTGTACTACGAACTCCTGCATGGCAGGTTATGTACTTTGATTTACTAAGGTGAGGTTGGTAAAGCAGTCCTAGCCAATAACTACTTATTTTAGGGACATGGTTTAGTGTGTGAATGGGAACGTTTTACATAGATATGGATTTCACTCCTTCTTACGAGAAGTAGAAGAATATCTTTCTTAAGGGTTGATTCGGTACTTGAATGATTAAAGCGCTGAAGTCATTCTATTGCGAATAGAAAGATTTATATTCATAATAGTTATATATAAATTGTTCATTAAAGAATTAATGGTACTTATAGTATAAATAATTAGAGGGGTATAACGAACTTATGACCCGGCTCTAATTATGAGATACTCGTGAAAGGCTAATATGTATGTAATGACTATATCGATGGACACCGAAGTTGTTCGGCTTATATTTTCCATTTACGGCAATGAGAGTGCAACTTCGAGTTTTTAGTGGAATAATACAAGGTTAATAATTCGAAATATTTAATTAAGGAGTTTAATTAATATATCGAGATTATTGGAGCTCGGAACTGTATGTCCATTTGGTCCCCGTGCTAACTCGATTAACTGTAGCAAACCTAATATAATTGGATTGTCTAATTATATGCTCATATATATATATATATTATTAATGTGATTAATAATATAATTTGTCACAAAGAAAAATATATTAAATTAGTTTAATATTATATTTTCTAGAATTCTTTGATTATGAGATAATCAAATTATAATTATTAGATAATTATTACATCATTTTGATAATGCTAGATTATGAGATAATCAAGTAATAATTTAATGTATTATCTTGGAGACAAGTCCATATGGCTTGCCATACTCTCCAACATTTTATGTCTAATTATGTATGATCTAATTAACTAACCTTTGTCTACATCACATGTCTTTACTTGGCATTTCACTTAATTATGTTTGTCTACAATAGAATAGCATATGTGGATTAATGATAAGGTTTTGTTGGCTTTGGAAAAGAGTATAATCTCTACCATTTCCACTCAAGGGTTTAGTAAGGGTGATCTAGAATTTACACAAGAGTTGTGAGAGAGTTAGAAAAAAAAAAAAAGAAATCCATAATATTTTCTTCAAGAGTTGAGAGAAAAGAATATTTTCACAAGTGTTGAGAATAGAGAGAAAAATATTGACTTAGATTTTCTAAAAGCTAAAACATTTTGTGACAAAATAAATCTCTAGAAGAGTTTAGAGATTACACTTTGTGAGTGAAGCCCAGACTTCGTTTTGTTGGTTTTGAGGCATAGTTCGTAAGATCGGGTGGTTGATCATAGCATCGGATCTCAAGGAAACTTATTCACAACAAGAAGCAAACCCAATCACCAAACGGGTATGGGGTTTAGCATGCCAGGTACGGCACTCCGGGTATGGAGATACTACTGCGACACTCTGGGTATAGAGACACAACCGCGACACCTCAGGTATGGGGTTTAGCATGCCAGGTACGGAACTCCGGGTATGGAGATACTACTGCGACACTCTGGGTATGGAGACGCAACCGCGACACCTCGGGTATGGGGTTTAGCATGCCAGGTACGGCACTCCGGGTATGGAGATACTACTGCGACACTCTGGGTATGGAGACGCAACCACGACACCTCGGGTATGGGTTTATCATGCCAGGTATGGCACTTTGGGTATGGAGATACTACTGCGACACTCTGGGTATGGAGACGCAACCGCGACACCTCAGGTATGGGGTTTAGCATGCCAGGTACGGCACTCCGGGTATGGAGATACTACTGCGACACTCTGAGTATGGAGACGCAACCGCGACACCTCGGGTATGGGGTTTAGCACGCCGGGTATGGCACAACCAAATCAATTCAACTCAAAGCAACAAACAAGTCAGGTGGCAGCTGGCGAGCCAGGTAAGTAAAAATGCATTGCATAAACTTTGATAGGATTGTCATTGTCACACACTGCATAAGTCCCATCAAAGTGGGGGCGACTGTAGGCACTGTATTTTTACATATAAGTCCCGATGATGAGTCTCACATGGAGACACTACCTCTTTAAATTGTGGAAGTCGCGGGAAACGAACGTCGGAAGGGAAGAGTCAGACATTGACATCTTGTTGGATTTAATTCGCTTGTTTCGCTTCGGTTATCTTGTTGGACCTCTGTTTCAAAACACACATAGCCCAAAACCAAAGCCACATGCCCACCTAGCCAAAAACCAAAGCCACATGCCCACCTAGCCCAAGCCCACTAAATCACATCCAATGATAATTAAAACATTTAAAACACATGTCAAAAATTAAATTAAATCAAATCAAATTAAATCAAATCCAATTAAATCAAAACAAATCTCATTCTTAAATTAAATGAATAAAATCAAATCTCATAAATCACATTCCTAATTAAATTAAATCACATGCCTAAACTAGAACAAATCAAATAAAATCAAATATATCATCTTCCTAATCAAATCAAATCATATCTAATCACTTCCCTAATTAAAATATTTTTCGCTATCACACACTAATTAAATACAAAAATCCTTTCCATTTTCACACAAGGTAAACCCCAACATTTGCCTATAAAAAGAAGCCTAAACCAACTCTTCACACCCTAACTCAATCTCACAAAAAAACACAAAAAAACAATAACCTAGTTTATTCACACAAAAACACCAAGAAGCATTCACGCCTAAAACTACTTCCTTACAGCCCCATCGCCGCAACAAAACTACTTCCCTACAGCCCCTACATTGCACGCATATCCCCCTCCCCTGCACACCCAAAACAGCCGCATAAACAACCCTGTCCAGCCCTTTCACTGTCGCATATCACTACTGCATTACACTGCCTAAACTGCCACATATCACCACTGCATTACACTGCCCACACTGCCGCATAAATCACTGTATTGCACTGCCCAAACTGCCACATAAATCCCCTCACTACATGCCCAAAACAGCCGCATAAACCCCCTGCACTGCACGCATATTCTGCCCCTAAATTGTCCAATTTTACATTGGAAATACCCCGCAAAAAACTTCCTGAAACAGTCCCCATTTTACCTTGAAAACAGTCCTTAAACTACCCAGTCCACCACCGCAAAATGCACTAGAAAATTGCCCCGTAGAACCCGCAAATCGTAAACCAAAACAGTCTCACCTTACCGCGAAACAATAAGCCTAAACCGTGACCTGAAACAGCCATAAAACGGAGTAAAACAGCAGCCCAAATAGCGAAACAGCGAAGAAATACGTTGAACCAGTGAACTGGAGGAGTTACAGAGCATCGACCCTTCCGAAAACCGCGTACCGCACTTCTGATAGACGACTAAAGAGGTTAGACCTGATGGCACCCCTTTTATTTATTCTCTTTTATTTTTTATTTATTTTATTACTTTATTTCGCATGAGTATTGTGGATTGGTGTATGATATGATTTCCGGATGAACGGAATATGTGTTCTCTCTTGCGGTATATCGGATGGAAACCTAGACGTAAATTCCGTAGCCGAATCCAAATGGACGGTAGTGCGGTCTGTACTCGGGAGACAATGCCACGTACCGCTTGAGAGACACACGTATTTCGTTTCATCCAACCTTGTGTTTGAGCATGATTTAGTCGTTAGTATGTTATTTTCCTTTATGCATGATTTAGTTATTTAGTATGTTATCCTTTATGCATGATTTAGGTGTCCATGTGATTAGAGATGTCGTTGTTGTGAACTTGTTCGAGTGTGTTATCAAAGGCTATGTGAATGTATGTAATCTTCCAGGTCTCGTTCGAACGCGTTATCAAACGCTACTCGAACGCGTGCGCACGTACTGGCCTGATTCCTTCATCATATTTAATGCATGTTTGCTCCCATTAGTTATTTTTTTCCCATCATATGCCTAGTTATCTCTCTATAATTTTTATACTTAGATAATTGATATTTGTTTATATTAGTTTAATGCATTCAAGAGATTGTGTGATTTCCGTTATATCGACTTACTTTTATGCATATAAACTTAGCTATAGGATTTATTTTCGTGAATGCGAACTAGATCTAGGTTATTCTTGAATACATATGCTGCGTAGATTCGGTTAAGTTATTGCACAAATTATTTCATTACAGTTGGCATAAGTAAGGGACCATTCCGAACCCAACGGTTTGAGGTCTTCCCTTGCGAAGTGTGAGTGCGGCCTTAAATCATTTTCCCGGTTCACACCGGTGCCGACTCCTTTATTCTCCAGTTTAGTCCCCCGCGGGCTACTCCATACTCCCAACTAGGCCGCGAGCCTGGAACAGCGTCGCCGATCTCTGTGTCCTACAAGCAGTGAGAGTTTCTAATTTAAACTTTAATAATTGTTATTTATGTTTAGACAATGTGCTTTTTATTCCTGGTTTTCACAGTAATTTGATTTCTGTATCTAAACTTGATAAGTGCATAAAAATACACTTTAAACATCACTTATTCAGATTTATTGTTAAGTATTTAATTATATATTTTATATTATCTTATATAATTTTTATCATTATATTAATTTAGAAGGTGTATAGTATTTAAGCTAATTTAATGATTTTCCTCTCTATTATTTGTAGGAATTTGAAGGGAAAATCGTGAGAAGCAACAAATCCTTAATAAAAAGGAAAAAATGTGGATAGTTGCTTTAGGAGAATTTGAGCCGCAAGTTTTGACTTGTAAAAAGAAAGACCAAAGAGTGGAGCCACAATCTTTGACCAAATAGAAGAAAACATGAAAAAGGAAATTGCACGTGATTGATTGTTTGTTTATGAGAAAGGAAATTGTACGTGGGCCATAGGAATTGAATTGACCTTCCAATATTTCAATGGTTACTAAAAGCCACACAAAGGTGGCGACAATGAGAATAAAAAGGAGAGCTGCACGCGTGAAAGAGTTGAAGGGAGTTCTTCAAGCTTCAGCGCCGAGAGTTTGAGGGAGAGCTGGGCGTGGCTGAGAAGCAGAGCAGCACCGAGAAGGAGAATTGGATTAGTGCTAATTCAGAACAATACGTCTCTCCAATCCCAGCATATGTTTATTTCTTTTATGGAGAACTAATCTCCTAAGCGAAGATAGGGATGATTTCTTGCACTTGAATTTTTATGTTTATGTTTTTTATTCCTATAAACTCTTAAACCTTTAATAAAATTAATGGTTGTATTTTTTTTATTATTTTACGATTTCTGAATCCAGAAACTGTGTTTTGTCAACTCCCATATAGATCCAGTCATGATTCTTCTATGTGTGATTTGCGAACCCAGTTGTGACTGGTAAAAGTTATTTTATGTGTTTGTCTTCTGCTGCAGTATTGCCTAAGGGTATATTGTCGACATTAGATAGCTCGTAACAATGACTTTGTGTGTGTTGTTAACATAGAGAAAATAATCATTAATTATCTTAGAATTTAATGTGTGTAAAATTGAATATCTTCCGACTGTTGGTTTGGGATGTGAAACTTTCAGTTGAGTAATAAATGAATCAATAACTGAATATAGGAGTTTGATACAAGAGGAATTCCCGATGCTTTCCTGCTTATCTCTATTGATATTTCCTGCATATTTTCCATAGTTTTAATTTTACATTATCAATTTAATCTTTATTTTCATTAAGTTACTGCTAACGTTTTGTTTAAGTAAATAGTTCCGTGTAACCATCTCTCTGAGGAATCGACACCCCAACTATACTGCGATAACCGCAAGTACTTTTTGGGCGTAATCAAAATTTGGCGACGTTGCTGGGGAGACGGTTTGTAACTTAAAGGAGCAGGTTTGCTTAGTCAACAACAAAGCGGTAACTTCATTCCATATTTAATTTTATTTATTTATTTATTTATTTTACTTTTTGTTTATTTTATTTATTTGTTTATTTGCTTATTTATTTTATTTCAATCTTAGTTTTAGTTTAGATTTTTATTTGTATTTTCAATTTAATCTTTTTTTATTATTTTTATTTATTTAATTATTTTATTTTTGTTTCTCGCTTTACTTGAGTTTAACTGCATGCCTAGACATCAAGATAGATTTTATAGATTCGTTAGGACTGAATAAGAAAACTCAGACTCAGAGAGTTTGTTTGACAATCCCTTTGCCACACCCTCCGCATCTAGCGCACACACTATGAGTGAATATGAGAGACCACCTATGAGGACTCTTGAAGAGTACCTCCGCCCAACTCGCAAAGCTACACCATCGTGTATAATGTTTCCCCCTATTGCACTACACATAGACTTTAACCTGGAATGATACAGTATCTTATAACCTTTCATGGTTTGGAGAATGAAAATCCTTATGTGTACATTAGGGAGTTTGAAGAAGTTGTAGCTACTTTCCATGACCGGTTTGGAACAACAGACACAATTAGACTTAAGTTTCTCCCCTTTGCCCTTAAGGATAGAGCTAATAGCTGGTTGTATTCTTTAATACCTAGGTCAATAGGAACATGGGGTGAGATGACTCAGACATTCTTTAATAAATACTACACACACCATAAGACGAATGCCTGAAAAGACAAATCTACACCTTCTCTCAGAGAGATAGTGAGACCCTTTATCAAACATGGGAGAGGTATAAGGAGATGTTAGCGATTTTCCCTCACCACGGATATGAGAGTTGGCGCATAATAAGTTATTTTTATGATGGAATAACCCCTAGAGAGCGTCATTTTTTTGAGACTGTGTAATGGTGAGTTTATACGGAAAGACCCTGATGAGGCATTCGAGTACTTAGATGACCTAGATGAAAAATCTCATACTTGGACAGGACCTAATGCCATAGATAGCACTGATAGGACATACCATACTCCTTCTGGCAGAGGCATACACCACTTTAGGGAAGAGGATAATCTTAAGGCACAAGTTGAGCTATTAACTAGACAGATAGGAGCCTTAAAAGCAAAAGATAGCAAAACTATGTATTCAGTAGCCCAGCTAGAACCCCAAGAGTGTCCTGTGTATGGTGAGATAAGGGGAACATATGAAGAACAATGCAATGCATTAGGGACATATCAGAAGCCTTACACACCCTATTCGGATACCTATAATCCTAGTTTGTGGAACCATCCCAATCTTAGTTGGAGACAGGAGTCTCATCAGCCTAGTCAGACACCACCACCTATATGTTATAGTGATCCCTAGTATCACACACTTGCCGTTCCTAGGACTTCTTTAGAGGATACTGTGCAAGCATTTGTGGAGGCCCAAAAGGCAATTGTGGAAACCGAGAACAAAACCAACCAAAGGTTTGAGTCACTGATTGCTCAGGTAGCTGAAGATTAAGAGTTAGATCTCTAAGTTAACTAATATCCTGAGTGTGCATGAACAAGGAAAATTTATATCTCAGGCTCAACCAAATCCACAAAGGCAACACATGGCACATGCTGATCATGAGGCAACCAATGTAGAAGGTGTCAATGTTATATTCACTAGGAGTGGTAATAAGGTAGGGAGACAGGACACGTCCAACACCATAGATGACCCCAAAGACAATGGTATAGGTGCCCCTCAAGTAGAACATTTCCAAGTTAGATTACCCTTTCCTCAAGCACTTAGGCCCACAGTGAGAGCAACAGACCCAAATGGTGAGATCCTAGAACATTTGAAGCAAGTAAATATCAACATTTCGCTGTTACATGTGATAAAATAAGTTCCAACTTATGCGAAGGTTTTGAAGGATCTATGCACCATAAAAAGAAAGCATAATGTGAAGAAGACTGCTTTCCTGACAGAGTAGGCTAGTGCAGTAATTGAATAGAGGACCCCTCTAAAATACAAAGATCCGGGATGTCCTACCATTACCTGTCATAGTGGCACACATGAGTTTGGTCAAGCATTATTAGATTTAAATGTTAGTGTTAATCTCATGCCATATTCGATCTATAAGCAGTTAGGGCTTGGTGAGATTAAACCTACATCTGTAACTTTACAGTTAGCTACCGATCCATTAGAACACCACGGGGAGTAGTTGAGGATGTCTTAGTAAAAATTGATAAATTCTACTACCCGGTGGATTTCCTGATTTTAGACACCCAATCTGTGGTTATTACTGATTCCAAGATTCATCTAATATTAAGTAGACATTTTCTTGCTACAACTAACGCTCTTATCAATTGCAGGAACGGTCTCATGAAGCTATCATTTGGGAATATAACATTAGAGGTGAACATTTTTCATGTTGAAAAACAACCATAAGGTGATGATGAGTGTCATTACTCAAACATGCTAGAAATAGTCCTGCCAGACGCAGCTTCTTTACAACATAAATTAAACCCTCTTGAGTTGAAACTGGTCCCAAAGAACCGTAAAAGGAGAGAAGGAAAATTTGTGCCCAATTAAATATGATACCTAGGAAGCTAAAACGGGGATTTAGCCAATTTGGTCATAAGTGCTGCCTCAAATTTCAACCACCAAACCCTGAGGGATCAATAGATATACTGTTGCAGCTAGACAAAAATCATGTCTCGTGCCTTCATCAGTTCGCTAGATGGAAACCACCAGGACAATCTGAGTGGTTATGTCTGGCTGAAGACGTTAAACTTAGCGCTAGCGGGGAGGCATCCCTTGCATATGCATTTATTTTATTTTCTTTAGTTTTATTTTATTGTGTGCTAATTGCATGTTTATTTTTTTATTTTTTGCATGAGTGTTTATGCATGAGTTAGCACAACCTCCACAGCCACACAACCAAAGTCTCACCAACAGGAACCTAATCAACTCTGTGCCTGGTAATGTTGTTCATTAATCCTTTTTAATTATATTTATCTTACATTGAGGACAATGCAAGCTTTAAGTGTGGGGGTGTATGCATGCGCATGATAATACATGTTATAAATACCTATCTTAACGCATGATAATACCTTTTATAAATACCTGTCATATATTTAAAAAATAATAATTTTGTTTTGTTTTATTTGTTTTTAGTCTTTAATAGTTAAGTATAAGTCAATTGATGATATTGTTTGTTTTAGGATAAAATCTTAGAAACGATAAGTCCTTTAATGTACTTTTATCTGATGCTTTGAGTAGTTGCTCTATGTTAGACTCGTAAGCACTTAACTATAGGTTTCTAGCAGTGAAAACCCGAGTAGTTAGCAAGGTGACTAGTTGAAGAAATTGCATGTCGATGAATGACCGTTTGCTTAGATATCTATCCTGATTTGCTAAGTGTTACGATGTATGGTAAAAATTAAAAGAGAAAGTCTCGAAAAAAATAAATTAAACCACCTATAATCGAAAAACGTGAAGCTACCCATGGGCGAGTATTAGGACCACCATGAGGAGAAATGCTACCTTAAAGGGTAGGTGTGTTGAAAAAGAAAAAAAAATAGAGACAAAGAAAGCAAACAAAAATCATACCATATTGAGCGCAGAAATACAATTGTAGAGCGTAATTGAGATATCTAGGTTGGTTTGACCCATCGATCCCAATTTTTAAACGAAATCATTAAGTTGGATTACCTAGGAATCAGTTGTGAATAAACCTGTACACACACACTGTGAGTCTGGCTTAGATGATTTATTCAAGAACTTATATTTGAGTTGCGTTGAGTACTTTGAAGGTTCTCTGGTTTCATTACTAGGAATTCTTTGAGGACAATAATATGTGTAACTATAGGGACTAGTTTGTTTTGTTATTTTCAGTTTGCATGTCTGCATGTGTTTTAAATGACGTTTGTGGGTGTCGTCGCTGTAAGCCCTTACGAGACTATAACTCGTCCACTAGGGACACCTGGGGGTTTAAAGGCTTATTGCATACGCTAAATGCAATCGTGATCCCTACGAAAGTGGCTCAGATAGTTTTTATTTATTTTCTTATTTATTTAGTTCTTATTTTATTTTTACCCTTGAATTGCTAGGGACTAGCAATAAGCTGGTTAGGGGTTGTGATAAGTACATGAAAATGCACTTTAAACATCACTTATTCGGGTTTATTGTTAAGTATTTAATTATATATTTTATATTTAATTATATAATTTTTACCATTAGAAGGTGTTTAGTATTTAAGTTAATTTAGTGATTTTCCTTTTTATTATTTGTAGGAAAATTGCACGTGATTGATTGTTTGTTTATGAGAAAGGAAATTGCACGTAGGCCCAAGGAATTGAATTGACCTTCCAAATTTCAGTGGTTACTAAAAGCCACACAAAGGTGGCGACAATGAGAATAAAAAGGAGAGCTGTACGCGTGAAAGAGTTGAAGGGAGTTCTTCAAGCTTCAGCTCCGAGAGTTTGAGGGAGAGCTGGGCGTGGCTGAGAAGCAGAGCCGCATCGAGAATGAGAATTGGATCAGTGCTAATTCAGAACAATATGTCTCTCCAATCCCAGGCTATGTTTATTTCTTTTATGGAGAACTAATCTCCTAGGCGAAGCTAGGGATGATTTCTTGCACTTGAATTTCTATGTTTATGTTTTTGATTCCTATAAACTCTTAAACGTTTAATAAAATTAATGGTTGTTGTTCTTTATTATTTTACGATTTCTGAATCCAGAAACTGTGTTTTGTCAACTCCCATATAGATCCAATCATACTTTTTCTATGTGTGATTTGCGAACCCAGTTGTGACTGGTAAAAGTTGTTTTATGTGTTGGTCTTCTGCTGCAGTATTGCCTGAGGGTATATTATCGACGTTAGATAGCTCGTAATGATGATTTTGTGTGTGCTGTTAACATAGAGAAAATAATCATTAATTATCTTAGAATTTAATGTGTGTAGAATTGAATATCTTTCGACTGTTGGTTTGGGATATGAAACTTTCAATTGAGAAATAAAGGAATCAATAACTGATTATAAGAGTCTGATACAAGAGGAATTCCCGATACTTTGCTGTTTATCTCTATTGATATTTCTTGCATATTTTCCATATTTTTTTATTTTAAATTATCAATTTAATCTTTATTTTCATTAAGTTACTACTAACGTTTTGTTTAAGTAAATTAGTTTCGTGTAACCATCTCTCTGAGGAATTGACACCCTATCTATACTGCGATAACCGCAAGTAACCGCAAGTACTTTTTGGGCGTAATCAAAACTTATGGAAAATGGTTTTTCTATTTATTTTGAAAATAAATTAGTTATTATCAGTAGAAATGGATTAACAATATGGCCAGGAAACTCCGAGAATAATTTATATGTGTTAATTTCGTTAACACATAATTCACTGCTCAATACTAAAAGTTTAAGATTGAAAAATCTAAAACAAAACGGCAAAAGATTTCTCCTGCTGACACATATCTATGGCATCTTAGACTTGGATATATTAACCTTGACCGCATAGATAGATTGATAAAGAACGGAGTTTTAAACCAGTTAAAACTTGGAACTTTACTAGTCTGTGAATCCTGTCTAGAAGGTAAAATGACCAAGAGACCTTTTACTGGAAAAGGTATAAGAGCCAATCAACCTCTTGAGCTAATACATTCGGACGTTTATGGACCGATGAATGTAAAATTCTTAGTTGGTTATGAATACTTCGTCACTTTTATTGACGACTATTCTATATATGGGTATGTTTACCCAATGCAACACAAGTCAGATACTTTTGAAAAGTTCAAAGAATATCGTGCTGAGGTTGAGAACCAATTAGGTAAAAGAATCAAAATTCTATGATGGGATCGTGGAGGAGAATACCTTGATAGCGATTTCGAGGAATTCTTAGTTGAGCAAGAAATAGTATCCCAAATCACAGCACCTGGAACACCACAACAAAATGGTGTTGTAAAAATGAGAAATCAGACCCTACTAGATATGATGAGATCAATGTTTAGTTACAGTACACTACCTATTTCATTCTATGGGTATGTATTGCAAACATCAATGTATATCCTAAATGTAGTTCCATCTAAGTCTGTTCCTAAGACTCCCTTAGAGTTGTGGAATGATCGTAAAACTAATTTTTGCAACATCTCCGCATATGGGGGTGTCCAGCACATGTGCTGAAGAAAAATACTACGAAGCTGGAGCTACGTTCACAGGTGTGCCTATTTGTAGGCTATCCTAATGAGATCAGGGATGGGTTCTTTTATAGTTCGAAAGATAACAAAGTATTTGTTTCGACAAATGTTATATTTCTTGAGGAGGACTATATGAGAGAGTTCAGACCTCGAAGTAAAGTGTTACTTGAGGAGTTACTTACTGGTTCGACAAGCACATCATCGTCAACTATTGATAAAAACATAACATCTTCCACATCTGAGAGTCAGATGCAAGTTTATCAGAATGATTTACCACCTAGACGTAGTGCGAGGGTTGTGCGATAACCTGATTGTTATCTAGAAAATGGAGAGGCACATGTTATTGCATCCAGTGATGGTATAGATGATCCATTGACCTATCGTAGTGCAATGGATGATATTGATAAAAAGAATGGGATCAAAGCCATGAACCTCGAGATGAAGTCTATGTACTCTAACTCAGTCTAGGAACTTATAGACCAACCTGATGGAGTAAAACTCATAGGCTGCAAGTATATCTATAAGGGAAAAAGAGGAGTAGATGGGAAGTTACAGACCTTCAAGGCTAGGCTAGTGGCCAAGGGTTATACCCAGAAAGAGAGAGTCGGCTATGAGGAGACATTCTCACCACAAGCCATGCTAAAATCCATTTGTATTCTTCTATCAATTGCCGCATATTATGACAATGAGATTTGGAAAATAGATGTCAAGACTGAATTTTTGAATGGCAATCTTGATGAGAGTATCTATATGGTACAACCAGAGGGGTTCATAACCCAAGGTCAATAGCAAAAAGTTTGCAAGCTGCAAAGGTCCATTTATAAACTTAAGCAAACATCTCGATCTTGGAACAGAAAATTTGATACTACGATCAAGTCTTATAATTTTGAGCAGAACGTCAATAAGTCTTATGTTTACAAGCGCATCATTGATGGTAATGTGGTTTTTCTCATTTGTTCGTCGATGATATTTTACTCATTGCGAATGATGTAAAGATATTATCGGACGTGAAAATCTGGCTAGCTAATCAATTCCAAATGAAAGATTTGGGAGCGGCTAGTTATATACTTGGGATCCAGATTATTCAGGATTGTAAGAGACGACTGTTATTAATGTCTCAGGCATCGTATATCGACAAAATCCTTATGCAATTTGGGATGCAGAATTCTAAGAAATGTAATTTTCCTTTCAGACATGGAATTCATTTGTCTAAGGAACAGTCTCCTAAGACACCTCAAGTAGTTGAGGAAATGAGACATATCACACATGCCTCAGCGGTTGGTAGTCTTACGGATACTATGTTGTGCACGAGGCCGGATATATGCTTTGCAGTGGGAGTAGTAAGTAGGTTTCAGTCAAACCTAGGACTGGATCATTGAGTGGTTGTGAAACATATTATCAAGTATCTTAAGAGAACGAGAAATTATATTCTTGTATATTCTGGTGAGAATATGATCATTAGGGATATATTGACTCTGATTTTCAGACGAATGTCGATTATAAGAAATCAACATCTGGATCAGTATTTACCATAGGTGGTGGGGCCATTGTTTGGAGGAGCATCAATAGATCTTGTATTTCTGACTCCATCATGAAGGCTGAATATGTACCAGCTTACGAAGCAGCTAATGAAGCAGTCTGGCTCCAGAAGTTCATGGGAGATCTAGAAGTTATTCGAGATATGGATAAACCACTCAGACTTTATTGCAATAATAGTGGTGCAGTGGCGAATTCCAAGGAACCAAAAAGCCACAAGAAGGGAAAGCATATAAAGAGAAAATATCATCTCATTAGGGAGATAGTGCAGAGATGAGACGTTTCTGTCATGCAGATAACAACCGCATAGAACTTGTCCGATCCGTTTACAAAAACCTTAACGGCTAAAGTTTTTGAAGCTCAATCTAAAAGGGTTTAGGATTACATGGCATGTCACATTTGCTTTAGTCCAAGTGGGAGATTGTTGGGATATATGCCATAGAGCTTCATGTATTGTAAACGAAATTCTTTATTGAAATAAAAGATGCATTATTCATTGATCAAAATTGTTTAATTTAAATCGCATATTGTAAATTGTATTGTTTACCCTTGATTACTCATGTGCTTTAAGAACTTAGTGTATGAGTGTCATACATAAAAGGATTTAAGTATGAAGTTAGTAATCTAAAATGGTCTATATAGTGCAAGCAATGCAGGTACTTTTTTTGTGGTTTAGCTATAGTTGTGGTCCATTCTATATTTGTATAACAACCTTGTTACAGGATCGTTCATGTGGTGACATGAGAATGAAGGCACCTTGTATGATGTGATCATATAAGACTGGACCTAGATAGAAAGAATATCTAATAATATCCCTTAAACATAGAAATTCATTTTATCTACTAGATAGTCATATATGGATTGATTTTAATCCTGAGTGTACTACGAACTCCTACATGGCAGGCTATGTCCTTCGATTTACTAATGTGAGGTTAGTGAAGCAGTCCTGGCCAATAACTACTTATTTTATGGACATGGTTTGGTGTGTTGATGAGAACGTTTTACATAGACATGGAGTTCGCTCCTTCTTACGAGAAGTAGAAGAGTATCTTTCTTAAGGGTTGATTCGGTACTTGAACGATTAGAGCGCTGAAGTCATTCTATTGCGAATAGAAAGATTTATATTATTCATTAAAGAATCAATGGTACTTAAGGTATAAAATAATTAGAGGGGTATAACAGACTTATGACCCGGCTCTAATTATGGGATACTCGTGAAAGGCTAATCCGTATGTAATGACTATATCGATGGACACCGAAATTGTTCGGCTTATATTTTCCATCTACGGCAATGAGAGTGAAACTTCGAGTTTTTAATGGAATAATATGAGGTTAATAATTCAGAATATTTAATTAAAGAGTTTAATTAATATACCAGGATTATTGAAGCTCGGAACTGTAGGTCTATTTGGTCCTCATACTAGCTCGATTAACTGTAACAAACCTAATATAATTGGATTATCTAATTATATGCTCACATATATATTTATATATTATTAATGTGATTAATAATATAATTTGTCACAAATGAAAAAATATTAAATTAGTTTAATATAATATTTTCTAGAATTCTTTGATTATGAGATAATTATTACATCATTTTGACAATGTTAGATTATGAGATAATTATTATATCATAATTATGATAATTATATCATTATAAAGATAATGATATATGTATTATTTTAGAGACTAGTTCATATGACTTGCCATACTCTCCAATATTTTTTTGTGTAATTAGCTATAACCTAATTACCTAACCTTTGTCTACTTCACATGTATTTGCTTGGCATTTCATTTAATTGTGTTTACCATTACAATAGAATATAATCTCTACCATTTCCACTCAATAGAATATGTTTGCATTTACACGAGTTGTGAGAGAGTTAGAAAAAAAAAAAGAAATCTAGAAAATTTTCTTCAAAAGCTAAGAGAAAAAAATATTTTCTCTAGTGTTGAGAATAGAGAGAAAAAAAAGTGACTTAGATCTTCATCTTTTTCATTCACTCTTTCTAAAAGCCAAAATATTTTATGACAAAATACATCTCTAAAAGAGTTTAGATATTATATTTTGTGAGTAAAGCCCACACTTCGTTTTGTTGGTTTTGAGACATAGTTCGGAAGATCGGGTGGCTGATCATAACATTGGATCTCAAGGAAACTTATTCACAACAAGGAGCAAACCCAATCCCCAAGATTTGGTGGAATTCGTTTTCAACAAAGTGAGAAGGAAAAAAAAAATTTAAGGCCGATCCCAGTGCCTAAAGCATTTCCTCTGCGCATAGGAAAAGACGTTTCCTACACCCTTTACATGGACTCCGGAACCTTTTATTACACTAATAAATTTACTGTTACACCAACCCATGACGTCATTCACGTCTTCTTGTCATTATTGCCCACATTTACACATTCTGCCAGCTTGCAACTATGCCACTTTACTACTGTTACACGTTCTGCACAGGTGACAACCTGTAATTCAACCACTCTCATGTTGTTTTGTGTGTAAAGAGGTAATCCTCTGCCCTGTTCCTATTGCATCAACCTTCTGGAGGCTCAAATTCTCATGTAGGGCTTACGTCATCCATACATAAGCACAAGATACAGCAACCCCAACCTAGGTCATCGGATCGGCATGCCGAGGCGATTGGTATTGGATCTTCTTCCTCTCCTTTTGACCAGGTCGGGTCGAGAGATATTTCCTCACTTCCCTCACTTTCTCTTTGTAATTCCTGAACATTCTTGATAATTGTTCGAAGGCTCATGAGCTTCCAATGTTCATTTGCTTCTTGTAAAGTTTCTTAGAGTGTATACGACAGTTCCTCAGTTGACTCACTCCAAACCCTATTCCCATTATCAAAGCATAAAACGTATCACATGACGGCCTTGGGTCGGTCTTCACATGTATCAATACTGTCGAATATAATGCATTGTTATCAGGTCAGGTGCCTTGAGTCATGGGCCCGGGTCATTCATTTGATCTCTCATCCTCATAAGGACCTCAGACCATCTGGTAAGTGCAAACCCCGTTATACCCTTCTTCTGGCTTTTGAGTTCCTCGGGGCTGAAAATCACCATCAACAATGTCCAATTTTCTTAAACTATGAAAATGATTGTTGGGACTTAACATTTAAGAAAATATACATAAAACCTCTAATACTTTAAAAAGGATGTATAATCTCATTTCTTAATATATTATTAAATTTTATTTATTATAACAGTTAAATGTTTAATATTATTCATTTACATCAAAATTACATGTAAGAATGCATAATAAATATAATAAATAAATATTTTTTCCATCCAAAATATTAAAATTTATTAACAAATTTGGATCTGTATATTTTTTAAAATTGGGATTTTATATCCTTTTCCTAAATGTTAAGGTACAAGTGTCATATTATCTTTAAATAAAATAAAAATGGGAAAATGAGACCTAACTATCCTATAATTTTTTATAATGACACTTTAGCCTCTGTTGTTTTAGAAATGCAATTTTTAGTCCTTACAGTTCTAAAAAACATAAGCTTTAATCTATGTCATTAAATTTTTTTCTTTTGTTAATTGGATTAGTTCTTACCTAATTTTGAAACAAGTTTTACTAATTTCGGACCGTTTTTTGGATATTCAAGTCATTTAATACTAACTGGAAAAAAATAACTCAAATTTTATGAAAAATATTTAACGACAAGAACTAAAACTTGTATTTTCAAAACTATAGAGAATAAAGTATTATTATGTCAATCTAAGGGTAGTTGGGTGTAGGAATGGCAACGAGTCAGGCCGGACTCGGGCTTTACCAAGACCGGTCTGGGCCCGTATATTGTCAGGTATGGCTAGGCTCGGCAAGGCTGTGCTTTTTTTAAAATGAATTTTTATTTTTATTTTTGGAAAAAAATATTTTTTTGAAATTTTACTTAAATATGGAAAAAAAAAACTTAAGAATTTCAATATTTTTATATTGAGTCTAAAATGTATGTATTTAAAATTAAAATATATTTTCTATTAATAAAATTTATGATCGGATTTTTTTGCCTGAGCCTGGGCTTAAAAAATTGATTTTGGACCAAATCAAACTCGGACTTTTCTGCTTCTCTAGTTGTGTAATTTCATGTAGGGGTAGATAAAAAAGTAACTGAAACTAAAAAATCGAACCGAAATGGAGAAAACCGAACCGAAGTGATAATTTTTTGTTTTAAAATTAATTATACGATATTTTAATTAAAAAATCAAACTGAATTGAATTCGAAAAAAATTAACTTAAAAATCGAATCAAACCGAATTAATTGAATAATTTAATTTATTGAGTTTTTCAAAATCTAATCATATTATGCTATTATTTTATTATTATGTTTGTTAAATTATTCAATTTATTTAGTATTTAGTGATGATTAATTTCATGAAATATTTATATATATTTTTGCTTTGGTTATTGTTTTTTCCTATATTTTAAATAATTTAAATGATGATTATATCTTATGAAAAAGTTTTATTGTTGTAGTTTTGATGATTAGAAAAGTTAGTATAAAATAATTTAAGTAAATATTAGATTCAATGGATATTTTTAATTTTTAATTTTTATTATTAAAAATTTGAAAATTTTAATTGTACCGAACCGAACCAACAATTAAAAATAATTATAATTTTTTTAATAAAAAACAGTAAAGTTATTTTCAAAAAAAAAAAAAACCAAATAATTATAAGTAATTTTTTTTTTTTCAAAATACTGAACAGTGCCCAAAAAAAGGGGCAAATTCGTCCAAAACCAGTCTGAAAGTTTAAGCCCGACGTGTTTCAAAATCCAAAGTGGCTCCGGATGATTCTAAAGGCCCAGAAAAAGGATTAGCGAAAGCATGCCCATTGCATTATTATTTGACCCAATGCAAATGAAATTTAACTGAAAAATAAAAAGAGGAAATTTCTTAGAATGTTTTATAATAAGGTAACAAAGACAAATATTTGATGAAAGGCGTTGATGCATGCACGGTGAAATAATATCTTCCATGTACTTTAATTTTGTGTGATCCAAATAGAGTAGTAGTTGATTCTAAGCAAAATAAAATAAATAAATAAAATAAAATGTGGTCCTATTTATTTGTCCAATCGTTTGCACTTGTGATTGTATTTTTTGGCTCGACAAAATTTGATGTGTTTATCTTTGTTTGTTTCCACATTAAAAATAAAAAATAAAAAATAAAAAATAAAAATTGCAACAGTCTGAAATTAATGTGTCCCACGTTGTTTCTTTTCTCCTGTAGATTGGCTGCAATTTGCAAAATATTCTGGAAATTATCTACAAGGGTAAAGAAGTAAATATGGTTAGTGTTGTTTTTGTTTTGGTAAATATATTATATATAGTAGTAAAATATATTTTTTTAAAAATATATATATAATAATAATAATAATAAAATGTAAGATTTTATAGTAAAATATTAGGTTTTATAGTAAAAAATAAAAATTATAAGGATTTAATAATAAAACATTATATCTCATTACATTTTATATTCATTTGTTGTTTTTATAGAAAGTGAATCTCGTCTTCAGTTCACAATTGAGAATTCGTAGGTTGGGGTACAAACGATCCTGCAAAATAAAGACAGAGAGAGCGCAAAGTAACTACCCACCGAGTGTTTAGGGAGTGATATGCTTTGAGGGGAGTGATATGCTTTGAGTACTCGAGTGTGAGAGCCAAAGCTTGAATGCCTCAACCCCTTAAACATCCTCTCTGTTTATAGGTTGTGCAAGTAGCCTTTTAGTTGAATTAGGATTCCTTCGAATCGTCAAATTCCAATCCAATTAGGAGAGTGTAGTTGAGTTTGGATTGAATTATGAGTGTCCAGTTACCCAAGATTATGTGTAATCCCAATTGTATTTGGTATTGGTTACCGTATTTGTAGGTGGTTTGTCTTTATCCAAATATTTAGTTTCATTGTTGAGAAGGAATTAGTCGTGTGTAAACTGGCGGATAATATCTATTGGGACATTGCATGATTTGGGGCGATGTCGGCTAGGACATTGTTCAAGTAATGTCAGTTGGGGCATCAAGTAATATGGCTTGTGTTTTTTAGGGACCTTTGGGTCGTTGACCTTTTACCCTCGATGGCGTATGGGCTCGTGTGCCCTACATGTGAGTCATCTGTTGGAGTTTTATAGGGAATTACCGGGTTAACGCAGCGGAACGCGAAAAATCAGAATTTTCCGATTTCAAAATTTTTTCTTGGATCAATTAAATAAACTTATTTATTTAATTAACCAATACTTAAAATCTGAAATTTTGACCCAAGAAATCAATTTTCTTTTAATTACCGAATTGATCCCAAAGTTTGTATTTTATCCATTTTGGTCCTTAAATTGTCATATACATATTTAAGTGATTCCAAATTAATCCCAAAATAATTTATACATGTCCAACATATCAAAATACAAATAGCAACAAAAATCCCCATTTATTTTGAAATTGCCGAACAGCCCCAGTATTTTCCAGGATTTGTAATTTGGTCACTTTTTGTTCAAAACATGTCAAGATCAAATTCAATTAATCCCAAATTTAATATACATTATATATACAACATATTACATCACATATATGAAAATCCCCAAATTTAGAAAGGTTTATGAACCCTAATCTTACAAATTGTCCAAATGACCAAATTTGGAAAAAAAAAAAAAATTGTTTTATAATAAGGTAACACAGACAAATATTTGATGAAAGGCGTTGATGCATGCACGGTGAAATAATATCTTCCATGTACTTTAATTTTGTGTGATCCAAATAGAGTAGTAGTTGATACTAAGCCCAAAAATAATAATAATAATAATAATAATAATAATTGTGGTCCTCTATATTTGTCCAATCGTTTGCACTGGTGATTGTATTTTTGGCTCGACAAAATTTTGATGTCTTTATCTTGTTTGTTTCCACACAAAAAAAAACAAAAAACAAAAACAAAACAAAAACAAAGGATTTTTGCAACAGTCAAATTAATGTGTCCCGCGATGTTTCCTTTCTCTTGTAGATTGATTGCAATTTGCAAAAATATTCTGGAAATTATCTACAAGAGTAAAGAAGTAAATATGGTTAGTGTCGTTTTTGTTTTGGTAAAAATATAGTTTTCTTTATCAATATATAATAGTAAAATATAAGGATTTTGTAGTAAATTGTTGACGGCTGATTTTGGTCTCAGGGCAATATGGGAATATTACTCCCGAGACAATTCTCCCTCAATAGTGAATTTGTTTGGTTATGGGGGACCAAAAGCAAATTTAGCAAAAGACAGATAAATGCACCAATCAACAAGGAGATTTAACGTGGTTCGGCGGATCTTGGTCCGACCTACGTCCACGGGCACAAAAAGGATGATACTTTTATTACTCAAACACGCTTCTCAGCTCTGCTTCTTGTTTTTACAAGTCTGATCGTAATGACCTTGATCTTGATTCTCCTCTCAACTTTCAACTTGTTCTCCCCTTATGCACACTCTACCCTTCTATTTATAATAGTGTAGAAATCATATTCCTATTTGTACAAGAATTTCCTAGTTGAAACAATTTCTCTTTCCCATAAGAATTCCTAGTCAAAACTGTTCCCTTTTCCCATAAGGATTCCTAATCAAAACTACATTTACTCCATTTATCCTACTAGGACACTGACTTATCAGTTTACCCCATGAAGGTAGGATAACTTGTCATCTTATCCGTAAAAACATCATGCCTTATCTTCCTGAGCACGCCTCGTCATGTGCTCGGTCTTCATGAGGTCGGTCACGATGGTCTTTTGAACTGAGAATGCTGCTGTCGATCTGATAATGCTCGGTCATCTGAACCCAAGTGGTCGGTCACCTATCATCAAGTGTTCGGTCTCTACCTGTTGTGGTCGGGTCGGCATTAATGATCCTGACCGAGAAAGGAATTACCCTTTTACCCCTGACGTGCTCCTTAAATATCATAGTGCTTAAAATACACCATCAACATCTATCCCCTAGTTCTCGGTAACAACGAGTTTGCGAGTTGATGCCGGGAACTATAAAAAAGATGGTGTGCCGATGAATCCGTCGGTGGTCACTCCAGGAACCGCAAAGAAAAACGTCTTGGCTGCAAATCTGGTCCTTCCTGCCACCTTCATGTGCTTAGTCAACAAGGATCCCAATATCTACCAGTGGAGAAAATGCTTTGCCCTTATGCTGGTGACGATCGACTCGGTGGGACGTAACCCGACCCCGAGTTGAGAAGAATATTTGGCTCTGGGGGAATGCCACCTCCCCAGACCAATAAAGCCGACTCGGTGGGACGTAACCCGACCCTGAGCTAAAAGAAAGACTTGGCTCTGGGGGAATGTTACATCCTCAGTCCAAAGAAGCCGACTCGGTGGGACGTAACCCGACCCCGAGCTAAAAGAAAGACTTGGCTCTGGGGGAATGTTACATCCCCAGTCCAAAGAAGCCGACTCGGTGGGACGTAACCCGACCCCGAGCTGAAAGAAATACTTGGCTCTGGGAGAATGTTACATCCCCAGTACAAAGAAACTAACTCGGTGGGACGTAACCCGACCCCGAGCTAAAGAAAGACTTGGCTCTGGGGGAATATTACATCCCCAATCCAAAGAAGCCGACCCGGTGGGACATAACCCGATCCCGAGCTAAAAGAAAGACTTGGCTCTGGGGGAATGTTACATCCCCAGTCCAAAGAAGCCGACTCGGTGGGACGTAACCCGACCCCGAGCTAAAAGAAAGAGTTGGCTCTGCTGGGGGAATGTTACATCCCCAGTCCAAAGAAGCCGACTCGGTGGGACATAACCCGACCCCGAGCTAAAAGAAAGACTTGGCTCTGGGGGAATGTTACATCCCCAGTCCAAAGAAGCCGACTCGGTGGGACGTAACCCGACCCTGATCTAAAAGAAAGAGTTGGCTCTGGGGGAATGTTACATCCCCAGTCCAAAGAAGCCGACTCGGTGGGACATAACCTGACCCCGAGCTAAAAGAAAGACTTGGCACTGGGGGAATGTTACATCCACAGTCCAAAGAATCTGACTCGGTGGCACGTAACCCGACCCCGAGCTAAAAGAAAGACTTGGCACTGGGGGTATGTTACATCCCCACTCCAAAGAAAACCGACTCGGTGAGACGTAACCCGACCCCGAGCTAAAAGAAAGACTTGGCTCTGGGGGAATGTTACATCCCCAGTCCAAAGAAACCGACTCGGTGGGACGTAACCCGACCCCGAGCTAAAAGAAAGACTTGGCACTGAGGGAATGTTACATCCCCAGTCCAAAGAAACCGACTCGGTGGGACATAACCCGACCCCGAGCTGAATAAACCATAAGGCATCGACGGAACGAAATCCAGCCCCGAGCCGAATATCCAAGCGGCCTCGGCGGAATGAAATCCAGCCTCGAGCCGAAAAGAGACATCGGTCTCGGCGGTACAAGAGCAGACCCGAGCCGGAAAGAGACATCGGTCTCGGCGGTACAAGAGCAGACCCGAGCCGAAAGAAAAAACATCGGTCTCAGCGGTACAAGAGTAGACCCGAGCCGGGAAAAAGTCATCGGTCTCGGCGGTACAAGAGCAGACCCGAGCCGGAAAGAAACATCGATCTCGGCGGTACAAGAGCAGACCCGAGTCGGAAAGAAACATCGGTCTCGGCGGTACAAGAGCAGACCCGAGCCGGAGAGAAACATCGGTCTCGGCGGTACAAGAGCAGACCCGAGCCGGAAGGAAACATCGGTCTCGGCGGTACAAGAGCAGACCCGAGCCGTAAAACAAATATCAAAACCTTTGTGTGGGCCACAACAAACAAGCATAAATAAATGTCAGCCTAAGACAGAAGAGGTCTTACTCACATTTTTGGGATCTGTTGTCTTTCTTGCAACTCTATAAGGGTCACTACAAGCAAGACTCTTCTTAATACATCATCTCTGCATCTCAGCATTCCATGCATCCGACCGGATGACTTCCGCTATCAACTTTGGTCAACCTCAAAAAACCGAATGGTCTGTGTACACACTGAGATAACTTCTTTACCAAGTCTTCCACCTGCTCCCGTAGGTCTCTGCACCCATTCGTGGCATGTCCCCTTACGTTATGGTAGATACAGTAAGCCCTATTATTTCCTCTCTCAATCGGAACCTCCTCAAATTAGGCTTGGCCAACAGACCTTATCCTGGATTTCCCGAACTATCTGGGAAAAGGTTTGTTCAGAGGGGGGGTATATTGTCCTCCCCGCGACACGGTTGACTTGGACAGATGAATTTATCTCTTGAACATGACTACTCGGAGGTATCGGTCTGAGTTTCTTATGCTCCGGGACTGGTCTCCTCAAATTTCTGATCGAATCCCACTGATTATCTGACCTGAGTATTTTAGCATTCGGGTGTCTACTCCCCGGGTAATCTTTTTCTCCCCCTCTATTAAGATAAAATTTCTGGCCAACTCCAAGGCAGTGGCATAATCCGATACGTCTTGAATCCTCAGGTGAGTCCACAACTTCCCGACCTTCAGACCTCCCTTGAGACTTTCTAGCGCTTCCGATGACTCGTACGCTCCGACCTCGAGCACCAATTGTGGTACCTTTCAATAAAATTCCTCAGGGGCTCATCATCCCCCTGTTCATCAGTCTCAATTCTCCCCCCATTTTCTTTGGGACGCATGCCCCTTTGAAGTGCCGAACAAATGACTTCCTGAGTTGCGTGAAGCTTCCGATGCTCCATGGGGCTAGACTTCTGAACCACAGAATGGCAAATCCTCCCAAGGTTAGGGGGAAAACTTTGCAAACGGCATCCCCTACTACTCCTTGACCTCCATTAATAGGACAAAACTTTCAATATGGGACTTTGGATCTGAATGGCCTTTGTAGGGCGTCATGGATGGCATGTTGAAACGTCTTGGGAATTTTGCCGACCTTATTTCTTCTGTGAAGGGAGATTCAACCTCGTCGTTCCGAGCATTTGCTGTATCAGTTTTGGGTTTACTCCCCACTTGGCCATTTTTTTTCTTAACCAAGACTTTATACTGTCATATGTGTCACTATGCCGCCTCCCGCGGCCTCCTTCGCGTCTGTCACCACGGGGGCGTGCGCGTTCCTCATGACTTGAGACTTCCGTCCAGTTTCACTATCCTTCATGTTTCCCCTTCTGGTATCGCGAGGGCATCACATGATGAATCTAGCGACTGTCTCCCTTCTTCTTCTTCCCACGTATCCTCCGTTTGTAAATCTTTTTTCTACCATTACGGACCTCAATCCGTAGGGACCCTTCCTCCTCGGTTCATCGTCATCACTCATCTGCGACCCTTTTTCCTCCGCTATTTCGCCTCTCCTCCGACTGGTTCCGGCTTCAAGTTTCTCATTATTCGTCTCTTCCATCCTCTCCAGTTTGTTTATCAAGGATTTCAGAAGGATTTGATTTTCCTCATTATCTTTCCTCATATTTTCCTCCATTTTCTCCATCCATTCTGCTGTTGAACTCCCCGATGACTGGCGATTTCCACCTTCTGTCATTGTCTTACCACGCGAGCTGCTTTTCATTCGATCCCCACAGACGGCGCCAACTGTGGGGAACTCAAACAAAAAGCAGCTCGCGTAGTAAGATGATGGCAGAAGATGGAAATCACCGGTCATCAAGGAGTTCAACAGCAGAATTGATGGAGAATATGGAAGAAAATATAAGGAAAGATAGGGAGGAAAATCAAAACCTTCTGAAATCCATGATGGACAGACTAGAGATGATGGAAGAAACGAATAATGAGAGACTAGAAGCCGAGACCATACGGTTTTTGAGGTCGACCATAGTTGATAGCGGAAGTCATCCGGTCGGATGCGTGGAATGCTGAGATGCAGAGAGGATGTGTTAAGAAGCGCCTTGCTTGTAGTGACCCTTATAGAGTTGCAAGAAAGACAACGGATCCCAAAAATGTGAGTAAGACCTCTTCTGTCTTAGGCTGACATTTATTTATGCTTGTTTGTTGTGGCCCACACAATGGTTTTGATATTTGTTTTACGGCTCGGGTCTGCTCTTGTACCGCCGAGACCAATGTTTCCTTCCAGCTCAGGTCTGCTCTTGTACCACCGAGACCGATGTTTCTCTCCGGCTCGGGTCTGCTCTTGTACCGCCGAGACCGATGTTTCTTTCCGACTCGGGTCTGCTCTTGTACCGCAAAGACCGATGTCTTTTTCCGGCTCGGGTCTGCTCTTGTACCGCCGAGACCGATGTTTCTTTCCGGCTCGGGTCTGCTCTTGTACCGCCGAGACCGATGTCTTTTTCCGGCTCGGGTCTGCTCTTGTACCACCGAGACCGATGTCTCTTTCCGGCTCGGGTCTGCTCTTGTACCGCCGAGATCGATGTCTCTTTTCGGCTCGGGGCTGGATTTCGTTCCGCCGAGGCCGCTTGGATATTCGACTCGGGGCTGGATTTCGTTCAGTCGATTCCTTATGGTTTATTCAGCTCGAGGTCGGGTTATGTCCCACCGAGTCGGTTTCTTTGGACTGGGGATGTAACATTCCCCCAGTGCCAAGTCTTTCTCTTAGCTCGGGGTCGGGTTACGTCCCACCGAGTCGGTTTCTTTGGACTGGGGATGTAACATTCCCCCAGAGCCAAGTCTTTCTTTTAGCTCGGGGTCGAGTTACGTCCCACCGAGTCGGTTTTCTTTGGACTGGGGATGTAACATTCCCCCAGTGCCAAGTCTTTCTTTTAGCTCGGGGTCGGGTTACGTCCCACCAAGTCGGATTCTTTGGACTGTGGATGTAACATTCCCCCAGTGCCAAGTCTTTCTTTTAGCTCGGGGTCGGGTTATGTCCCACCGAGTCGGCTTCTTTGGACTGGGGATGTAACATTCCCCCAGAGCCAAGTCTTTCTTTTAGCTCGGGGTCGGGTTACGTCCCACCGAGTCGGTTTTCTTTGGACTGGGGATGTAACATTCCCCCAGTGCCAAGTCTTTCTTTTAGCTCGGGGTCGGGTTACGTCCCACCGAGTCAGATTCTTTGGACTGTGGATGTAACATTCCCCCAGTGCCAAGTCTTTCTTTCAGCTCGGGGTCGGGTTACATCCCACCGAGTCGGCTTCTTTGGACTGGGGATGTAACATTCCCCTAGAGCCAAGTCTTTCTTTTAGCTCGGGGTCGGGTTACGTCCCACCGAGTCGGTGTCTTTGGACTGGGGATGTAACATTCCCCCAGAGCCAAGTCTTTCTTTTAGCTCGGGGTCGAGTTACGTCACACCGAGTCGGTTTTCTTTGGACTGGGGATGTAACATTCCCCCAGTGCCAAGTCTTTCTTTTAGCTCGGGGTCGGGTTACGTCCCACCAAGTCGGATTCTTTGGACTGTGGATGTAACATTCCCCCAGTGCCAAGTCTTTCTTTTAGCTCGGGGTCGGGTTATGTCCCACCGAGTCGGCTTCTTTGGACTGGGGATGTAACATTCCCCCAGAGCCAAGTCGTTTTTTAGCTCGGGGTCGGGTTACGTCCCACCGAGTCGGTTTTCTTTGGACTGGGGATGTAACATTCCCCCAGTGCCAAGTCTTTCTTTTAGCTCGAGGTCGGGTTACGTCCCAACGAGTCGGCTTCTTTGGACTGGGGATGTAATATTCCCCCAGAGCCAAGTCTTTCTTTCAGCTCGGGGTCGGGTTACGTCCCACCGAATCGGTTTTTTTGGACTGGGGATGTAATATTCCCCCAGTGCCAAGTCTTTCTTTTAGCTCGTGGTCGGGTTACGTCCCACCGAGTCGGCTTCTTTGGACTGGGGATGTAATATTCCCCCAGAGCCAAGTCTTTCTTTCAGCTCGGGGTTGGGTTACGTCCCACCGAGTCGGCTTCTTTGGACTTCTTTGGACTGGGGATGTAACATTCCCCCAGAGCCAAGTCTTTCTTTCAGCTCGGGGTCGGGTTACGTCCCACCGAATCGGCTTCTTTGGACTGGGGATGTAACATTCCCCCAGAGCCAAGTTTTTCTTTCAGCTCGGGGTCGTAATACGTCCTACCAAGTGACTTATCATCGGTATGGGATCGGAGCATCTCCCCCACGGTCGGCCCTCTATTGGTCTGGGGAGGGGACATTCCCCAGAGCCAAATGTTCTTCTCAGCACGGGGTCGGGTTACGTCCCGCCGAGTCGATCATCCTCAACATAAGGGCAAAGCATTTTCTCCATGAGTAGATATCGGGATCCTCGTTGACTGAGCACATGAAGGTGGCAGGAAGGACCAGATTTGCAGCCAAAGCATTTTTTCTCTGCAGTTCCTGGAGTGACCACCGACGGATTCATCGACACACCATCTTTTTTTATAGTTCCCGGCATCAACTCGCAAACTCGTTGTTACCGAGAACTAGGGGATAGATGTTGATGGTGTTTTTAAGCACTATGATATTTAAGCAGCACGACAGGGGTAAAAGGGTAACTCCCTTCTTGATCGAGATCATTAATACCAACCCGACCACATGAGTTAGGGGCCGAGCACTTATGATCTGTAACCCGACCACATAAGATCGGATGACCGGACATTATCAGATCGACAGCAGCATTCTCAGCCCAAATGACCATTATGACCGACCTCATGAAGACCGAGCATATGGCGAGGCGTGCTCCGGAAGATGACACCCTGTTATGGCGGATAAGATGACAAGTTATCCTACTTTCATGGGGTAAACTGATAAGTCAGTGTCCTAGTTGGATAAAGGAAGTGAAGGTAGTTTTGACTAGGAATCCTAAAGGGAAAAGGAAATTGTTTCAACTAGGAAATTCTTGTAGGAGAAGGAATCTGATTTCTACACTATTATAAATAGAAGGGTAGAGTGTGCATAAGAGGAACAAGTTGAAAGTTGAGAGGAGAATCAAGATCAAGGTCATTACGATCAGACTTGTAAAAACAAGGAGATTTAACGTGGTTCGGCGGATCTTGGTCCGACCTACGTCCACGGGCACAAAAAGGATGATACTTTTATTACTCAAACACGCTTCTCAGCTCTGCTTCTTGTTTTTACAAGTCTGATCGTAATGACCTTGATCTTGATTCTCCTCTCAACTTTCAACTTGTTCCTCTTATGCACACTCTACCCTTCTATTTATAATAGTGTAGAAATCAGATTCCTTCTCCTACAAGAATTTCCTAGTTGAAACAATTTCCTTTTCCCATTAGGATTCCTAGTCAAAACTACCTTCACTTCCTTTATCCTACTAGGACACTGACTTATCAGTTTACCCCATGACAGTAGGATAACTTGTCATCTTATCCGCCATAACAGGGTGTCATCTTCCGGAGCACGCCTCGCCATATGCTCGGTCTTCATGAGGTCGGTCATAATGGTCATTTGAGCTGAGAATGTTGTTGTCGATCTAATAATGTCCGGTCATCCGATCTTATGTGGTCGGGTTACAGATCATAAGTGCTCGGCCCCTAACTCATGTGGTCGGGTTGGTATTAATGATCTCGATCAAGAAGGGAGTTACCCTTTTACCCCTATCGTGCTGCTTAAATATCATAGTGCTTAAAAACACCATCAACATAAATATAAGATTTTATTGTAAAAAGTGAAAACTGTAAAGATATAATAGTAACATGTTACATCTCATTATATTTTATATTCATTTGTTGTTTCTCAATTTTTGAAATATTAAAATGATAATAACCCTATATAATATATTATATAAATACTAAACCTATGTGTGTGTATGTTGACCAAATTCGTAATTTAAAACTTACAAATGTACATACATAATTATTATACCGCAGTCATCGTCTGCCATGGACGGATACAATGAAGGATAAGAGGAGGCTACAATCTCCTATGGATTTTGAAATTGTGTGAAGATTGGCCTATAGTAATTATATGTAATTTTTTATCTAGTGGTAGATTAAATAGAGAATTTCAATCACTTTCTATGTCATCAAAATGATCGATAACCAAAATTAAAAACCTTGTTGATCTTGATGAAAATCCAATTAATAAGGTAGAACACAAGTAGCAGCATAGTGATCTTAATAATCTTACGACACTCAAAGAATACATGAATCCCACTAGTACATTATCATCATCTTGTATTGCATTCTCCCAAGATGCATCACGTTTCAACTTCAAATCAGGTGTCATCCAATTTTTACCCATAATCAACAATCTAGAATAAGAAAACTCTTACCAACACTTAAAGGAATTTGAAGAGGTATGTAACACATGCACAGACCAAAATTGCATCATGAACATAATGTTGGACAATTATGACCCATAGCGTGACTATTTGTAAAAGACATTGTGGTTTTTGTACAAATTAACTATGTGACAATGGAAATTACTATTTTATCATTTTGTAATTAGATTACTTGAATATATAAATGATAAAAGTCCTCATGATTAGTTCCGGATTAACAAGATATGAGATATTATCAATCCACCAAGGTTTAATCATTAAATATCCATAGTCGTGGTATTATCGAGACTGGACATCAATAATACGGAATAGACTAGTATTGCACTTGTGCGCATTATGGGAGCATAACGGCATAGTTCTCATATATTTAAGTATTGGATACTTATGCAAGTGTGATAGGAGGTTGTGTTTACCGATAGTACGGAAACAGCTTCGCTCCGGATAGACCCCGCGGAATCCCATTGGTTGTATGACTATGTGTCTATGGGAATCCGCATCAGGGTAGGTGTATTTGGTCTTAACTTGAGACTTGCATCGCTAATACTTGCGACAATCAATACGCTTTGGTTTTGGTCGTCCGGGACTTTGACAGGTTCTGTGTACGCCTCTTCTGGGTTTATTGAGAATCGTAGTGTATTTGGTGTGATGTCAAGACGGAAGTATCACTTCAATCATATGGAGATGATGATCACACAGGGATACAGAACTGGTTCTCTATTATGTTGCAACTATCGGGATAATATGACAAGATCATGATTATCCGATAAAAGAGACTAGTTGCTAGTTATCCGATATATGCTTCGTACGGGGCAGACACTATTCCAGCCACAGGCCTTACATGTGACATCCGATACTGGATCGCAATACGCAATACTAAGTATACTACGCCTGACAAAGATGATATATTCCTTAAAGAATATTTCTGGAAAATTGGGAAGGCACGACGCTTTACTAGAAGCCAACCATGTCTCGTAAATCGGTAAGAACGTGGTACGAGGTACGCACGTATTCGGATAGTCCGATGACCGGATTTACTGCCAACATATCCAGGGATCTCATGGGTCACTTCCCGAGGATTGACGTATGACTCGCACAGAATTAATCTGGGATTAATTATAAGAGAGAGAAAATTGATCTGGGATTAATTACGACGATAATTTACCTGTTATAAAATTCAACTAGAAGAAATAGAACAATTAATTTAGAATTAATCGATAAAATAATATATTTGATATATTAAATGAAATTGGGTTTCATAACAGAATTAAAATTGGATTTTAATTCGGGCGAACGAGTTAATTTAGAATTAATTCGCGAGCGACTTGAATAGTAATTTTGCTAGGCATATTATTTAATTAAATTTGATTTAATTAAGTCGCAACGGAAAATTCGTTAATTCAAAATTAACGAACCCGAGCCCGGATGTGTTTGCGGGTCCACTCAGATTTTGAATCAAGTGGGGCCCACAAGTCACATCACTAGTCATATCACTTGTCATTCTCATCACTTTTTGGTGATGGAATTTGGTGAGTTGGTGATGACTTAATTTACACTCCAACTTGATAAGATGAGAGACCTTTTACCAACTTTGATTTTGGTATATCATTTTTTTATTTTTGGAAAATAAAATAACAAGTTAACAAAGTCACTAATCTCTTCTCATCTCTCTCATTCACGCCATTTTGCTCTCTCTCTCTCCCTTGGACTTGGCTTGGCCGAATACTACCAAGAGAAAAGGAAGTAATTGTTGCAATTTTTCTAGTGCTAGCACACTCAAGGAATCATACAATGGTGTTAGGGAAACTTTCCCATTGAGTTTGGAATCCTTCTCATGCTTAGTGCTTCAACATACAACTTCAAAGAGAGGATCTTGGAGTACTTCTCAAAGAGGAATTTTTGAACTCTACACATCCATCCAACCGAGCATTATGAGTATATTTCCGCTATATTCCTTTGAGTATTTACACACTTTTATGCTTGAATGATCTTGGTTTGTTCATTAGAACCCAACACATAATTCGACTCAAGTTTTTCCATTTTCTTTAAGGATAAATCTAAAATTAAGTTACAAAATCTCAGGTCAGGATCCATCAGAATATGAGATGATTTATAAGAGCAATTTCTAAATAAATTCTTTCCATCTTATATGATAAACTTGTAGGGGTTTTAGGGGCAGAATCCGGTAACGCAGCGGAAGCGGCGGAAGATCGTATCTTCCGATTTCAAAAAATTTTCTCGGATTAATTAAATAAACATATTTATTTAATTATCTAATAATCAAATTATGAAATAAAATTCAATAAATCATATTTAAGTGAATTTACCAAATTACCCTTACTTTGGTATTTTGTCCATTTTAGTCCGAAATTGATCTAATCAATTTTGAATGATTCTAAATCATTTCTAAGATGAACTTAGCATGTTCAAAACATCAAAACACCAAAAGCACCAAAAATCCCAAAATCTATTCATTTGGCCGAATGTCACCTAAGGTGGGCATTTTGTCCATTTGGTCATTTCATGCTTCAAAACACATCCAAATGTAATCCAATCAACATGAAACTTTATGTGCATCATATACACACCCAAATACACAACATATATGAAAATGCCCAAATTTGGAATTGGTCAAGAACCCTAATTTTTCAATTTCCTCAAATGGACAAATTAGACCAATTGGTTAAATCAATTACTTTAATCATGTTTCTTCCATCCAATCAAAGTCTCAACACAATGAAACAACTCAAGATCAAATCTAGGTCATCTAAGAGTGGGTCAACAACTCTAGATTAGCAACAAGGTTTCCAAAACCACAAAAGAACACTTATTACTACAATAGCCATAAGCTTCCTTCATCATACATGCTCTACACTTTCTTCTAGACTTCCATCAACAAAAACACAAGGAATAAAGAAAGAAATAACCTAAGAACATCATATGTTAAAGCCTAGATCCTAAGGAACATTTTCCTTTCTAATAGCAAGTTGGAAAAACTCACTAAAATCCAAGCTTTCTTTGATTTCTTCTTTCTTTCTCACAAGCTTCCTTTGCTTCCATTAATGGAGTTTTTCTTTAAAGTGTATTAGGTAACAATGAAATGAAATGAAAAACAATATATACTTGTATCAAAGATGCCTTGGCCGAAATTCACCAAACCAAATACAAGTTAATTAATTTCAATTTCATTTCACCTTACATTTGATCAACTTGATAAAATATCTTAATAACACTTTATAGATATTTAATTAAGTCAACAAATGCAACTAAGAAAAATATATCTCTTATATATTAAGTGTATTGGCCGAAATTAAAAGAAAATAAAGGAAAAAGATATTTTTATTTTTCAAACAATTTTGAACAAATATCTTAAGAAGTCAAAATCAATTTGACAACCTTTTCCTTTAATGTAAAGTCAAACATTTACACTTATAATCATTTCCTAACTTTATCATTTGGTGATATATTTATATTTTAATTATATTAATCATTTAACAATTAAATAATTAAATAATTAATTAAATACAAATATATCAAATATATGTATTATTTACTTACTTTAAATATCTCAAATACATATATTGATGATATATGTCAAATACCTTTATTTGACTATTTATTAATGTGTATTTAATAATATCATATATTAAATACAAATACACATTAATTAGGAAATGACGGTTCGGCCCGTTCGCATGTATTTTTCGTTTAACGATTAAACGATTTATAAATAATCATCATTATTCATAAATGTTGCTCTAGTGCTCTACGAGTATGTTTCATTATTGAGACTCTCTAGATTCAGGTATATCCGTCATGAAATCCAATTTCATGTACATAATCTATCCACCCGTAGATTATGACGATCACGGATAAACTAGCTGAATCATACAGGTCGAGGTCATTGCATACGTATAATCCCTCCGTCACAGGTATCCAGATATTCCCAGAGATATAGATGTAAACGTCAAATCTCTATAGGTATTATCTCGTCGACGTATCTATTAGCAATCTTTAAATAACACTCGGAACTTACTTCCGATGTATACTGTGGCCACAGATTTAACAGACTGCTAAATATATATGGACTACCTATGCTCTGTACACAGAACTGACGGATCCTATCTTGACACACACAGGATATCCTGAGGATCGATCCACACCCAACGAACAGGCGGAGGTCTGATCTAAATAGATCGGTGACGTGACTGCCATCTAAGTGTGGAGGATGTCTCATACATCCACAGTGGTGTCTCAAGTCGAAGGACCACTATGCTACTCAACCCGAGAAGATTCTTATTGACGTTGGCGTACCATCCATTAAGAATCTTCGGTGAGCCGTTCAGTGTTTATCCACTATAAACACCTACACGTCTATACGAGTCTCCCTAGACTCATGGTTCATTGGGATAAACCATCGGACCAAGTCTCGATATACGACATGTATTAGTCTCAACGGATTTGACTAACCGACCCGTGTTAGCAAATCTTGACCAGGAACTATGTTTGATAATATACATATAGCAGTGACACTTCCCAATGTCAATTACAAACTAACTTTGTAACTGTGTACTGCATTATATATTATCGGGCCTTTGTCTAATATATACATATCACTAAACCATATTTAGTTTCAATCTAATCGTAATCAGATCGAATATGTATATAAGAACAAGAGGTGCAACCATAAATAAGTAACATTATGGAATAAGGGGATGTTTGTATTCATGAATCAGACATAAATACGGCCCGGATTGGCGCTCTGAGCACCAACCCCAACAATTTCTCCCACTTGCTCTAGTGCCAATCCACGGTATCATATACACGTCTCAATGTGCATCGTATGCATATGGCCCTCAAGAGTCTAGTCAGATAACATATCATAATATGTGTGCAGTAAATAAAAGTTTAATTCTATATAAACAATAGAATAAGGAAACAAACAAGCGGCAATTTCCATAATAACAAACACTGCCTAAGTTATGGAATATTTTAAACTTAGCAGAGCCTCCCACTATTTTTACGTAATGCCTTAATCCCCAACGGAAAGACGAGAATTCAATAATTAAATCGAATTCCATAATGGGAAGAGGACCCCATGAATATATTTCGACTCACAGCAGAGGCACGGTCTCGCCGACGTATATTCACAGGTAGACAACTAATTGTCAATCACTCACTAGTGACTCCAAGGTTCCGGTCCTGGCCGTTTCTCGTTGTCGCTGCGAAGGCAGGCCCACAAGGAGACGTACCAAGGTTAAACTTATCAATGATAAACTCAAGTTACTTGCGTAACCCTGACAGCTAGGGCACGTTCAGGATTCCGCTTTCGCTTGAATTTATCTAGTATCTAATATACATTCGGCATAAATAAATTTCTATCAGCTACACCCTCACAGCAGAGGCACGGTCTCGGATGTAGTCAACGAAAAGATGTTTATAAACCGTATTGACAAGACGGACCAAGAAACAAGTATTCCAAATACTAGTTACTTTTAAAACCTTATTAAGCGGGGATATTCCATTAAGTGTCATACACCCTAAATCTAATCAAATTAGATTATAACATGCATGTATAAAGTCAAGAAAACATGATTAAACATTGAATAAAACAAGCTAATCATTTATGGAGGCCTAGAATCAGACTCGCTCTGATACCATTTTGTAGGGGTTTTAGGGGCAGAATCCGGTAACGCAGCGGAAGCGGCGGAAGATCGTATCTTCCGATTTCAAAAATTTTCTCGGATTAATTAAATAAACATATTTATTTAATTATCCAATAATCAAATTATGAAATAAAATCAATAAATCATATTTAAGTGAATTTACCAAATTACCCTTACTTTGGTATTTTGTCCATTTTAGTCCGAAATTGATCTAATCAATTTTGAATGATTCTAAATCATTTCTAAGATGAATTAGCATGTTCAAAACATCAAAACACCAAAACACCAAAAATCCCAAAATCTATTCATTTGGCCGAATGTCACCTAAGGGGGCATTTGTCCATTTGGTCATTTCATGCTTCAAAACACATCCAAATGTAATCCAATCAACATGAAACTTTATGTGCATCATATACACACCCAAATACACAATATATATGAAAATTCCCAAATTTGGAATTGGTCAAGAACCCTAATTTTTCAATTTCCTCAAATTGGACAAATTAGACCAAATTGGTTAAATCAATTACTTTAATCATGTTTCTTCCATCCAATCAAAGTCTCAACACAATGAAACAACTCAAGATCAAATCTAGGTCATCTAAGAGTGGGTCAACAACTCTAGATTAGCAACAAGGTTTCCAAAACCACAAAAGAACACTTATTACTACAATAGCCATAAGCTTCCTTCATCATACATGCTCTACACTTTCTTCTAGACTTCCATCAACAAAAACACAAGGAATAAAGAAAGAAATAACCTAAGAACATCATATGTTAAAGCCTAGATCCTAAGGAACATTTTCCTTTCTAATAGCAAGTTGGAAAAACTCACTAAAATCCAAGCTTTCTTTGATTTCTTCTTTCTTTCTCACAAGCTTCCTTTGCTTCCATTAATGGAGTTTTTCTTTAAAGTGTATTAGGTTAACAATGAAATGAAATGAAAAACAATATACTTGTATCAAAGATGCCTTGGCCGAAATTCACCAAACCAAATACAAGTTAATTAATTTCAATTTCATTTCACCTTACATTTGATCAACTTGATAAAATATCTTAATAACACTTTATAGATATTTAATTAAGTCAACAAATGCAACTAAGAAAAATATATCTCTTATATATTAAGTGTATTGGCCGAAATTAAAAGAAAATAAAGGAAAAAGATATTTTTATTTTTCAAACAATTTTGAACAAATATCTTAAGAAGTCAAAATCAATTTGACAACCTTTTCCTTTAATGTAAAGTCAAACATTTACACTTAATCATTTCCTAACTTTATCATTTGGTGATATATTTTTATTTTAATTATATTAATCATTTAACAATTAAATAATTAAATAATTAATTAAATACAAATATATCAAATATATGTATTATATTTACTTTAAATATCTCAAATACATATATTGATGATATATGTCAAATACCTTTATTTGACTATTTATTAATGTGTATTTAATAATATCATATATTAAATACAAATACACATTAATTAGGAAATGACGGTTCGGCCCGTTCGCATGTATTTTTCGTTTAACGATTAAACGATTTATAAATAATCATCATTATTCATAAATGTTGCTCTAGTGCTCTACGAGTATGTTTCATTATTGAGACTCTCTAGATTCAGGTATATCCGTCATGAAATCCAATTTCATGTACATAATCTATCCACCCGTAGATTATGACGATCACGGATAAACTAGCTGAATCATACAGGTCGAGGTCATTGCATACGTATAATCCCTCCGTCACAGGTATCCAGATATTCCCAGAGATATAGATGTAAACGTCAAATCTCTATAGGTATTATCTCGTCGACGTATCTATTAGCAATCTTTAAATAACACTCGGAACTTACTTCCGATGTATACTGTGGCCACAGATTTAACAGACTGCTAAATATATATGGACTACCTATGCTCTGTACACAGAACTGACGGATCCTATCTTGACACACACAGGATATCCTGAGGATCGATCCACACCCAACGAACAGGCGGAGGTCTGATCTAAATAGATCGGTGACGTGACTGCCATCTAAGTGTGGAGGATGTCTCATACATCCACAGTGGTGTCTCAAGTCGAAGGACCACTATGCTACTCAACCCGAGAAGATTCTTATTGACGTTGGCGTACCATCCATTAAGAATCTTCGGTGAGCCGTTCAGTGTTTATCCACTATAAACACCTACACGTCTATACGAGTCTCCCTAGACTCATGGTTCATTGGGATAAACCATCGGACCAAGTCTCGATATACGACATGTATTAGTCAACGGATTGACTAACCGACCCGTGTTAGCAAATCTTGACCAGGAACTATGTTTGATAATATACATATAGCAGTGACACTTCCCATGTCAATTACAAACTAACTTTGTAACTGTGTACTGCATTATATATTATCGGGCCTTTGTCTAATATATACATATCACTAAACCATATTTAGTTTCAATCTAATCGTAATCAGATCGAATATCTATATAAGAACAAGAGGTGCAACCATAAATAAGTAACATTATGGAATAAGGGGATGTTTGTATTCATGAATCAGACATAAATACGGCCCGATTGGCGCTCTGAGCACCAACCCCAACAAAACTCCTTAAAGAGGAGAATCATAACTTTCACACAAGAGTCGGGAGAAACACTTTACCAATGTTGGGAGAGATTTAAAGAAATGTTAAATATTTACCCATATCACGGGTGCGAAACATGGAAGTTGGTTTCCTACTTCTACGAGGCTTTAGCACCCAAAAGTAGACAAGTAATGAAAATGATGTGTAATGGTGAATTTAGGGACAAAAGTCCTAAAGATGCATAAGATTACTTACAACATATAGCAAAGAATGCACAACAATGGGTGACATTTGTCACTTATAAGTCATCTGTTTAACCACACTCATTTCGTAGAGGCATGTTTAAACTTATGGAATATCATGATCTTTCTGCTAAATATGCATCTCTAGCTAAAAAAGTTGAAGCATTAGAAATGAGAAAGAGTGATCATGTCAAGTTAATTTAAGAAATTATATACCATGTCTATAATTCAAATGAACATGTCACACAAACTGGCCCAACTTTGCCAGCCTTGCAAGAATGTATTCATAATCAAGCCAATTCCATAATACCTTCAAGAGACCAAATTCAAGCCCATGCTCCCAAACCTACAAGTCTAGTTGGAGAAACCATCTAAACTTCAATTCGATGAATGATAACCAAGCAAAATCATTACAAAAACCTTACTATGTGTACCAGAATTTCTAAATTCTCAAAATTATATACCATATGTCTCACCTCCTAAGAAAACCCTTAAGGATACTTTATATGCATTCATCAAGAAATAATAAGCCATCAATAACTAAACCATGTAAATACTGAGCGATCTGAAAGATACATTTGATAAATTCACATATGCCTTAACCATTCATGAGAAATGGAATTTTCTTACACAACTACAACCGAACCCCAAGAGTCATCAAAATCCCCACGAGGGTAGTTCCGGTAGTCAACACATAGACCAAGTTAAATTAGTTATTATTCTTCGTAATGGATAGTCATCGAGAGACGTATTCTTGAACATCGTGAAGTTGAAGATGAGTTAGCTTCTGAGGGTAAGGAATGTGTTGATGAACCAATACCTACTGTTAAGAATAATGATTTTTCACAAGCACTTCCATTGAAAAAGAAAAAAGAAATTGAACCATTCCCAGGAAATATATGAAATATTCCAACATGTGAAGGTCAATATTCCTCTGTTAGATGTTATCAAACATGTATCGTCTTACGCCACATTTCTGAATACTTGTGTACTGTTAAAAGAAAACATCAGGTAGGAAAGAAAGATTTTCTAGCTAAATAGCTAAGTTTCATTCGTTTGACTAATAATGCATTAAAATACAAAGACTCTGATTTTTCTAATATTTCTTGTATTATTGGAAATCATAAAATTGAACATGCATTACTTGATCTTAGAGATAGTGTTAATTTTCTTCCTTTTTTGGTTTACCGACAACTTAATATTGGTGAGTTAAAACCAACTTCAACTACTATTTCACTTACTGATAGATCAATTGAGATACCAAAAGGAATTGTGGAAAATGTGTTATTACAAGTTGATAAATTCGTATATTATGTGGATTTTATTGTTTTGTAAAACAACTTGTAGTAGATAGTTACAAATCGATTCATGTAATACTAGGTCTTTCATTTTTTGCCCTAAGGCCAACTGGTCTGAGAGTTATTGGCCTAAAACTCGTTATATAGGTTAAGAAAAATACTTAAGGAAATCACACACATTCTTAATTGACATATGAGATCCGAGCAATTAAGTTCGTAGAGGTGTCTTAACATCTAGTTGTTGGAGTTGGTGCTTGAAGCGCCAATCCGAATAATGTTTAGTACATTATATTTTATTATTTATTAATAAAATGACTACATTTTCATTTCAAACCTTATTAATGGTATTGTCATTGTGCATATTTGAATTGATGTATAAATATGCCAAGAATGACATGAACCTTAGAATAGTCATGTAGTAAAACATGACACTAGGTGGTCCGACATTGGGATAAATATTATTATTATAAACTATTCTTAAAGTGTGTGTATATATATATATATTCCTAGTCGTTGGTTTTGGAATACGGTCGAATTCTTATAACCTAGAAGACTAGCACATGTCGTATATCGGAATTGGAGTTCCAATGGTTTAACCCAATATACCATGAGTTCTGAAAACTCGTATAGACGTGTGGGTATTGGTTGGACCGAATGCTGAAGGACTCATAGGTGATTCCTAATAGTTGGAAGTACACACCACCGTCGATAGGAATCTCCTCGAGTCGAGTAGCATATGTGATCCTTTGACTATAGGATAGCATTGATTTTGTGTAAGATCCTCCACACTTTGATGCCATGTATGTTAGAAACCTTTCATGGTATGGCCTCTAGATGGTCATTGGGTGTGGACCGTAAGTGCGAGTCAAGATAGGATCTTTCGGCCCATATATGTACCATAAGGGATTTAGGTATCCATGTGAGTAAGTCACGATTCTTAAGACTTTGCCAAAGTCGATCACCTAGGGTGGATCGCATCAGTTGTAAAGAATCGTGGACATGTCGACATGAGATGTTCGCCTTTGGAAACTTGACGGTGTATTCTATGTTTTCTAAGCACAACTCGGATAGCCTACGACAGAAGGATTGTTAAACATATATGATGACCATGACTTGCATAGTTCAGAAAGGACTTTCGTGTTCTTTGTGAATTCGGAAGTGGCCGAATTACATACATATTAGTTAGGCTTATATGATGAACGTGTCTGAACTTAGAGAGTCCCAATATAAAGTGTACTCGTTGAGCACTTGGGTAGCCGATTAATTTTGATAAAAGATAATATTCTATATTATAATTATCAACTAAGATAATCAAGTATTTTTTGATAACATTGATTATTTACTTTGACCTAATTTAATTAATTGGATTAATTCAATAATTACACAAGGGCTTAATTGTAAAATCATAATTATATCTACCATTTGAAGATATTATGGTAATTGTAAGTATATAATAATAGGTGGTTTTGGCTTGATTTAATTGGATTAAATCAAAGTGGCAAACATTGAACTAATCCATTTCCTAATCCTTGTCTTGATTTAATTGGATTAAATCAAAGTGGTAAACAATGGAGATTAGTCACACCTAATTATACATATTTGGAAATATTAGATTAAGCCCACATAAAAGTTGATTACAACTTTTATTAATTAAAAATTGCCTAAGTTTTGCTATAAATAGCAAGCTTTAGGAAGGTTTTAATTAAGCAAATCAAAAGGTTGAGAAAGCTAAATACAAGCAAGAATTAAAAAAATTAGCCTAAGTTAGAGAAGTGTTTAGAGGAGCTTTGTGAGGTCTCTACAATATTTCATCTAGGAGAAATCAAAATTGGATCTTGGGGTGAAGCTTGCTAACATTGGAATCAAGATTGGATCTTGGAGTTAAACTTGCTAATCCTTGGAAGTTCTCCAAATATTTCAACAAGGAGAAATAGATTGGATCTTTGAATCAACCTTGTTTGGTAAGTTTGATCTTCTCCAAAAGCTATATTTTTCATTAGTAAGACATATAACATTAAATTATGTATTAGATACATAATGTTGAAATTAGGCTAATTAATTGTGTTAGGATGCTTTGGAAGCATAAACACAATATGCTTGTAATTGGGTCAAAATATTTATGTTAGACATAGAAATAAAATTAGAGCTTGGAACTCTAGATAATAGCTTAGAGTTAAGGTTGTTGGGGTTGGTGCTCACATCGCCAATTCCCGGTTGTATTTCTTTATGAATACTTCTGTAAAACATTATTATTTTGAATAATATATGTAGTTTCTATAATATAATGTATCTTTAATATGGTAAAGACGTAATGACCTTAGAATGACTAGTCATGGTGCAGTTGCAAAAGCGTCGCAACTGACATTGAGTTGTATCATGACGTTGTCATTCTCAGACAGTTCCTGGTCAAGGTTTACACAACTTGGTCAGTATAGTAAACCCGTTGAGACTGGTACATGTCGTATACTGGAATATATGATTCCAATGGTTTCTCAATGAACCATAAGTCTTGGAGACTAGTATAGACGTGTAGGTGTTTATAGCGGATAAACACTGAACGACTCACCGAAGATTCTTAATGGATGGTACACCAACGTCAATAAGAATCTTGTCGGGTTTAGTAGCACTTGTGATTCTTAGACTTGAGATGCCACTGTGGGCACATGAGAAATATTCTACACTTAGATGGCAATCACGTCACCGATCTATTAAGATCAAACCTCTGCCTGTTCGTTGGGTGTAGATAGATCCTCAGGGTGTCCTGTGTGTATCAAGATAGGATCCGTCAGTTCTGTGTAACAGAGCATATGTAGTCCATATGATTAGCAATCAGATAAAATCCATGGGCCCGTGGTACTATTTAGAAGTTAGTTCTAAATGTTCTTTTTGAGATTACTAATAGAATAGTCGACTGGATAATCCCTATAGAGATTTGACGTTTACATCTATATCTCTGGGGCATAATTGTGCAAGTTAGTTCTAAAACAATTTGTCTTGATTTTTCCTTAGGCAATTTCGGCCAAGGGCATAATTGTGCAAGTATATATTATTTTGTTTCATTTAGGGTTTTATAACTTAATACACTTTATACAAAAACTCCATTGAAAAAACAAAGGAAGCTAGAGAGAAATATAAAGAAAAACAAGCCAAACTTGGAATTTTAGTAAGTTTTTCCAACTTACTATTAGAGAAGAAAATATTTCTTTTGTTCTAGGCTACATGCTATGATGTTATCTTGTTATTCTTTTCTTTATTCATTGTGTTTTGTTTGATGGAAGTTTGTTGATAAGGTTATGCATGTATAAAATTCAAATGATACTTCTAATGAGTTAGTAAGCACACTTTTGTAAGTTTGAGAAACTTTGTTGCTAATCTAGAGTTGTTGACCCACTCTTAAATGACCTAGATTTGATCTATAGTTATTTCATTGTGTTGAGACTTGATTTGTATGGAAGAAACATGATTGAAGTATTGGATTTACCAATTTGGTCTAATTTGTCCAATTTGAAGAAATTGAAAAATTAGGGTTTAAGACCACTTCCAAATTTGGGGCTTTTCATTTATATGGTGTATTTGGATGTGTATATGATGCATGTAAAATATTGGGTTGATTGGACTTCATTTGCATGTGTTTTGAACATGGAAATGCAAAATGCACAATCCCCCCCTTTGGATATAGCTCTCGGCTTTAGGGTTTATTTTTGAGTTTTTGTTGAAAATTGTATTTTGACATTTGGGACATGTTAAACTCATCCTAGAAATGATTTAGAATCATTCAAAATTGTTTTGAACAATTTCGGATTCAAAATAAACAAAATGCTTGTTTAGGGGTAATTCGGTAATTTCACATAAATTTTGATTTATTGTGTTTTGTTTCATAATTGATTATTGGATAATAAAATAATAATTTTTTTATTAAAACGAGAAAAAGTTTTGAAATCGGAAAATTTGATTTTCCACTATTTCCGCTGCGTTACCGGATATCCGTAATAAAACCCCTCTACAAAATGGTATCAGAGCAAGTCTGATTCTAGGCCCCCTAAAATGATTAGCTTGTTTGATTCAATGTTTAATCATGTTTTTAACTTTATACATGCATGTTATAATCTAATTTGATTAGATTTAGGGTGTATGACACTTAGCGGAAAATCCTTAATTAATAAGGTTTTAATGTAATTATATATTTGATGCATGTTATGTGGTCCGTCTTGTCAATACGGTTTATGAATATTTCTCTGTGACTACATCCGAGACCGTGCCTCTGCTGTGAGGATGTAGCCGATAGAGATTTATTTATACCGGATGTATATCAGATACTAGATAAATTCAAGCGAAAGCGGAATCCTGAACGTGCCTCACCTGTCAGGGTTACGCAAGTAACTTGAATTTATCATTGACAAGTTTAACCTTGGTACGTCTCCTTGTGGGCCTGCCTTAGCAGCGACAATGAGAAATGGCGAGGACCGGAAATATAGGAGTCACTAGTGAGTGATTGACAAATGAGTTGTCTACCTGATGAATATACGTAGGCGAGACCGTGCCTCTGCTGTGAGCTGAAATATATTCACGGGATCCAATTTTCACTATTTTGTATTTAATTTAATTATTAAATCTTTATATTCTGTTTGGGGATTACAGTATTGCATGATTTAGTGGGAGTGACATTTTTAGATTAAAAATCCATGATCTAGTTTATGCTTATGATATTATATGAAACTGTTTATTTTCTGCTAACCATTTTTCGTGATCTATATGATAGATTTGCGATGGCGGCACCATCCACGAATCAGTTTGCGCGTATGCTTGATGCGAACAAACTAAAAGGCGCTGAAAACTTCGCTAACTGGGACTTGTTTTAAGGATTGTCCTCGATTCAGAGAAATTGGGATAATTCTTGAGGGTCTTTTACCCTTGCAGTGGGTGCGGATGCTATGGAGGAGAACGCCAAGTTTTTGAACTTAGAAGGATGATGATTTAAAAGTTAAATCATATATCCTTAGTTCACTATCTCCGGGAATCAAGAAACAATACTATGGCATGTTAGATGCGTATAGTATGATGACGCGATTGAGACAATCGTTTGAGAACCAAGAACAAGTAATTGTTCATAAGGTCGCAATGGAATTGTTCCATGCGCGGTTGGATGAGGGGCAAGCTGTTAGCCCACATGTTCTTCAGATGATCGATTTGATCGATCAACTGAGGCAACATAATCTCATTCTGAATGACATTCTCGGTAGGAGTGTCATTCTTGGTTCTCTCCTAGCTTCTTATCGCTAGTTCGTGATGTATTTCAACATGAAAGGGACTATCTGTACCTACCATGAGTTACATAGGATGTTGCTCACGGCGGAGGAGGACCTTAAGAAGGGAGTACCGACTCGCCCTCCAAGACCTACTTCTCTTTCTGCTTCTTCCCAGGCCTGGCCAAAGGGAAAGAAGAAGAAAAGGAATAAGAAGAAGGGTTTCGGTCCTCAACCACATGAAAAGATAGCTAAGCCCAAAAGGGCTTCTGAAGACAAGTGCCATCACTGCAGCAAAGTAGGGCACTGGAAAAGGAACTGTCCTGACTACATCGCCCAGCTAAGGAGGGAGATAGCATCTACATCAGGTACATTTATTTTTCCAGTTATTGATATAACTTTGGCTTGTGAAGCCGTTACATCCAACTGGATTTTAGATTCTGCTTGTCCCATTCACATTTGCAATTCATTGCAGGTGCTGAAGGAAAGTAGAAGACTGAAGCCTGGAGTGATGTAGTTGCGATTCGGGAGTGGAGACTCTCTGGATGCAGTTGCTGTGGGAGTATGCGAGATCTCATTGCCGAATGGGACACTTTTGTTAAATGATTGCCATTTTGTGCCTGGATGTGTAGCTAATATTATATCACTTTTTGTATTAGATACAGAGGGCTTTTGTATTAATATTAAGAATTGTTCTTTATATTTATATGATAAAAGTAATATTCAGATCCTTTGTTGTCCAAACCAGCATGGTCATTATACATTGCAAAGTTCAAAAGATATTTTAAATACCGAAGTTAATAAACATAATTTGCCTGTAATTAATAATACTGAACTTTGGCATATGCGGCTGGGTCACATAGGCGTTAAACGCCTTACCCAATTGGTTAGGAATGGTTTGATACCAGATCTTACCATTGAATCCTATCCAACTTGTGAATCCTGTATTCAGGGTAAGATGACCAAAGCCCCATTTTTCTGGTGTTGGACACCGCGCCACTAACTTACTGGAACTCATACATTCTGATGTATGTGGTCCACTAAGTCAGATTGCTCACAATGGTTATTCGTACTTCGTTACCTTTACCGATGATCTATCACGGTACGGTTATGTGTATTTGATGCGACATAAATCGGAAACCTTTGAAAAGTTCAAAGAATTTCGAAATGAAGTAGAAAAATAAACTAGTCAATATATTAAATGCCTTCGATCTGATCGAGGCGGTGAATATATGAGTGGTGAGTTCATGGATTATATGAAGGAGAATGGGATTCTCGCTCAATATACTCCTCCAGGTACTCCACAACACAATGAAGTATCTGAGAGGAGAAATCAGACTTTATTGGATATGGTCCGATCGATGTTGAGTTTCACAGATTTGCCCTATTATTTATGGGGCTACTCTCTTTTAACAGCTGCACATCTTTTGAATAAGATTCCTTCAAAAGATGTTCCTACGACACCGTATGAGATATGGTTCGGTAGGAGACCAAATCTTAGTTACATTAAGGTTTGGGGTTGTCCTGCCTGTGTCAGGGTGGCTCAGCAAAATAAGCTTTCGCCTCGAGGGTAAAAGTTTAGGTTTGTCGGATATCCTTCGAATACGAGGGGATATCTATTCTATGATACCGAGCATCGAAATGTGTTCGTAGCTCGCTTCGCATAATTTCTAGAAGTAGAATTTTTGTCAGAAGGTGGTAATCATAGACAGGTTGAACTTGATGAAGTCCAACCTGAAAACAACGAACCAACGGAGGAACCGGAAGTTCAAGTAGATGAAGGACCTTCAACACACACACTCCGTAGGTCTGAAAGGGTATCTAGACCTTCTGAACGCTCGTATTTGATACAAGAAAAGAGTTTGGATGTTCTCTTAGTTGAAGAGACTGATCCTTTCACCTATAGAGAATCGATGTTGGACATCGACTCCGTGAAATGGCAAAGTGCCATGAAATACGAGTTAGACTCAATGCATGAGAATCAAGTTTGGGACTTGGTTCTGCTTCCCGAAGGAATTGTTCCTATCGGTTGTAAATGGGTTTACAAGAGGAAGCGCGGGCCTGACGGTAAGGTTGAAACTTACAAGGCCCGACTGGTTGCAAAAGGTTACACGCAGTGACCTGGCGTCGACTACGATGAAACTTTTTCACTAGTAGCAATGCTTAAGTCTCTCCGGATTTTGCTTTCTATAGCTGCGTATCATGACTACGAGATTTGGAAAATGGATGTTAAAACAGCTTTTCTAAATGGATTTCTTGATGAAGAAATCTATATGGAACATCCGGAAGGTTTTGCGTCCAGCGAAAATCTGGTATGGTATGTAAGCTTAAGAAGTCCATTTATGGACTTAAACAGGCTTCACGAAGTTGGAATCTTCGATTCGACGAGATTATTAGATCGTCTGGTTTTCTCAAGAATTCAGAAGAATCTTGTGTGTATCAGAAGGCCAGTGGGAGCATGGTCGTATTTTTAGTCCTATATGTTGATGACATCCTAATCATTGGGAATGATTAGGAATGTTACAAAGCATCAAAGCATACCTCTATAAGAATTTCTTCATGAAGGACCTGGGAGAAGCTTCCTATGTTTTAGGGATAAAACTCTATAGAGATAGACAAATGAGGCTGATTGGGTTATCCCAATCAACATACATAGATAAGATATTGGAACGGTATAATTTTGGTAACTGTAAGACACAAACATACCATTCAGACATGGGATTCATCTTTCTAATAAGATGAGTCCACAAACAGAAGATGAGAAGGTTAGAATGTCTAACCAACCTTATGCTTCGTGTTTGGGTAGCATAATGTATGTCATGTTATGTACAAGACCTGATATCAGTTTCGCTGTTAGCGTAACTAGTAGATATCAGTCCAATCCAGGTAATAACCATTGGATGGCCATTAAACATATCCTCAAGTATCTTAAAGGTACTAAGGATAAGTTAATAATTTATGGAGGAAACGAACTGCAAGTTAATGGGTATACGGATTCTGATTTTCAATCGGATCTCGATGATAGAAAGTCTACATCTGGATTCGTATTTACCCTTAACGGAGGTGCAGTTTGTTGGAAGAGTTCTAAATAGGGATCGACAGTAGATTCCACCACTGAGGCAGAATATATTGCAGCTTCTGAAGCTGCAAAAGAGGCTGTGTGGATAAAGAACTTTGTCACAGAATTGGGGGTTGTCCCAAGTATTGAGAATGCGATTCCGTTAAACTGTGATAATACTGGAGCCATTGCACAAGCAAAGGAACCGAGGGCGCATCAGAAGTCGAAGCATGTGGAACGCAAGTACCACATCATTCGAGAGATTCTGTCGCGATGGGATATTATAGTGTGCAAGGTACCAAGTGAAGATAATGTAGCAGACCCGCTGACAAAGGCCATACCTCCGAAGTTGTTTGATAAACACGTGGATTTGATGGGTATTAGATACAATCGTTATTGGCACTAGAGCAAGTGAGAGTTTTTATTGGGGTTGGTGCTCACAGCGCCAATTCCCTGTTATATTTCTTTATGAATACTTCTGTAAAACATTATTATTTTGAATAATATATACAGTTTCTATAATATAATGTATCTTTAATATGGTAAAGACGTAATGACCTTAGAATGACTAGTCATGGTGCAGTTGCAAAAGCATCGCAACTGACATTGAGTTGTATCATGACGTTGTCATTCTCAGACAGTTCCTGGTCAAGGTTTACAAACTTGGTCAGTATAGTAAACCCGTTAAGATCGGTACATGTCGTATACTGGAATATATGATTCCAATGGTTTCTCAATGAACCATAATTCTAGGAGACTAGTATAGACGTATAGGTGTTTATAGCGGATAAACACTGAACGACTCACCGAAGATTCTTAATGGATGGTACACCAACGTCAATAAGAATCTTGTCGGGTTTAGTAGCACTTGTGATTCTTAGACTTGAGATGCCACTGTCGGCACATGAGATATCTTCTACACTTAGATGGCAGTCACGTCACTGATCTATTAAGATCAGACCTCCGCCTGTTCGTTGGGTGTAGATAGATCCTCAGGGTGTCCTGTGTGTATCAAGATATGATCTGTCAGTTCTGTGTAACAGAGCATAGGTAGTCCATATGATTAGCAATCAGATAAAATCCATTGGCCTGTGGTACAATTTAGAAGTTAGTTCTAAATGTTCTTTTTGAGATTGCTAATAGAATAGTCGACTGGATAATCCATATAGAGATTTTACGTTTACATCTATATCTCTGGGATTTATCCGGATACCTGTGACAGAGGAATTATACATTTTCCATGACCTCGACCTATATGATTCAGCGAGTTTATCCGTGATCGTCATAATTTACGGGTGGATAAATTATGGACAAGAAATTGGATTTCGTGACGGATATGCCTGAATCTAGAGAGTCTCACTAATGAAATATACTCGTAGAGCACTAGGGCAACAATTATAAATAATATTGATTATTTATAAAGTCGTTTAAAGGTTAAACTCAAAATACATGTATAAGGACCCGACAGTCATTTCCTTAATTTTTGTGTATTTGTAATTAATGCTTGATTAATTCAAATACAAATTAATTAATTATCAAATTGAGATATTTGATTAATATCACAAATGAATATATGTATTTAATATTTAATGTAAATATTATATATATATTTGATATATTTGTATTTAATTAATTAATTAATTAATTGTTAAATGATTAAATTAATTAAAGTATAGATATTTTTAAGTTGTGATATTTTATTTAATGACTAATTTGCAATTGTTGACTTGTTTGAATTTATCATTAAAGTGTAATGATCATTTAATCAAGTTGCAAGTTGAAATTCAAATGAAATTAAAACAATTTGTCTTGATTTTTCCTTAGGCAATTTCGGCCAAGGGCATAATTGTGCAAGTATATATTGTTTTGTTTCATTTAGGGTTTTATAACTTAATACACTTTATACAAAAACTCCATTGAAGAAACAAAGGAAGCTAGAGAGAAAGATAAAGAAAAACAAGCCAAACTTGGAATTTTAGTAAGTTTTTCCAACTTACTATTAGAGAAGAAAATGTTTCTTTTGTTCTAGGCTACATGCTATGATGTTATCTTGTTATTCTTTTCTTTATTCATTGTGTTTTGTTTGATGGAAGTTTGTTGATAAGGTTATGCATGTATAAAATTCAAATGATACTTCTAATGAGTTAGTAAGCATACTTTTGTAAGTTTGAGAAACTTTGTTGCTAATCTAGAGTTGTTGACCCACTCTTAAATGACCTAGATTTGATCTATAGTAATTTCATTGTGTTGAGATTTGATTTGGATGGAAGAAACACGATTGAAGTATTGGATTTAACCAATTTGGTCTAATTTGTCCAATTTGAAGAAATTGAAAAATTAGGGTTTAAGACCACTTCCAAATTTAGGGCTTTTCATTTATATGGTGTATTTGGATGTGTATATGATGCATGTACAATATTGGGTTGATTGGATTTCATTTGCATGTGTTTTGAACAATGGAAATGCAAAATGCACAATCCCCCCCTTTGGAATAGCTCTCAACTTTAGGGTTTATTTTTGAGTTTTTTGTTGCAAATTGTATTTTGACATTTGGGACAAGTTAAACTCATCCTAGAAATGATTTAGAATCATTCAAAATTGTTTTGAACAATTTCGGATTCAAAATAAACAAAATGCTTGTTTAGGGGTAATTCGGTAATTTCACATAAATTTTGATTTATTGTGTTTTGTTTCATAATTTGATTATAGGATAATAAAATAAATAAGTTTATTTTATTAAACCGAGAAAAAGTTTTGAAATCGGAAAATTTGATTTTCCACTGTTTCCGCTGCGTTACCGGATATCCGCAATAAAACCCATACAAAGGTTACCATTCTAGAATCACTTGAACACCTTTGGGTGACCTAGAATTGTTCATGAGTCATTTCATTGTGGGATTCTAATTTGGTTTGTGTTTTAGATTCAAAATTTACGCAATTGTATATTTAGAATAAATTTATGCTTTTGTAAAAATATTTGATATTTTAAAAAAAATTGATTTTTGTTCTATAACATGTGTTGATTTTGGTTTTCATGTTAAAAATTAATTTTGGGTGCTTTTAGAGTGTTTAGTAAAGTTAGGGTAGAAAATCCTATTGCCCTCAGCTTATTTTGAAAACAAATAAATAAATAAATAATTGAGCTAGGCGCTACGGTGCCGCACTCGGCTAATTTTCCTCTTTGGAGGCCTGAGTGCCCATTCCTAGTACAACTAATCGAAGCGTCGGAGTGCCCATTATTTTCCTCTTTGGAGGCCCGAGTGCCCATTCTCAGTTCAACCGATCGAAGCGTCAGGGACTCAAGTGCCCATCTTCACCTTCACACCTATTGCCGCATCAAATGACTTGAGTGTCCATCAATCAATAACACCCAAAACATAGCCAGGTAATGTCCGTCGATGCCAAACATTCCAGGTAAGTAAAAATGCATGCATGGTATTGATAATGTCATTGTCACACACTACACAAGCCTACCAAAGTGGGGCGACTTTAGGCATTGCATTTTTGCATGGCTCGACGATGAGTTTCCTTTCAGAAACACACGTGAAAAGTTTAGGAGAGTTTTAAGGTTCCAATGTTGGAAGGGAAGGAAAACTCCAAAGGACTCTAAAAGAACGGCCAAATCCAGACCAAATCACTTATGCCTAAATCCGGCCGGACATAATCCCCAAAGTTGGCCGGACATAAGTATCAAATCCGACCGGACATAATGTATGTACAGACGAATATTGATGAGCGGAAAATATATCACATTTTACCACCCTTTTACCTAATATTTTGTATAGTTTCTTACGTTTGTTGAATTTTTTGATGTGTTTTGGGTTATTATACAGTTAAATAAAGATTTGGGACTCACTGGCATCAAATCAGGGCTAAAACGGCGAAAAATGGACAAAAGGGTAAAAATGTAAATTTCCTACTAAAATGCGCCTGCCACGTGTCAACATCTCAGCAAATCTGCTAACATGCGCCGGACACGTGTCATAATCTCAACGAGCCACGTAAACTGTGTGTCATGTCACGCCACATCATCACCATGTCACTGCCACGTGTTGCCATTTCAAAGGGCCGCATCAACCGCGTGCCATGTGTCAAGATCCCAACGGACAGAAATCCACGTGTCAGCCACGTCAGCCGCATATCGAGTCAACATGCCATGTGTCAGCCATGTCACCATCCGCGAATCATCTTCCGCCACGTGTCACAATTTCATTGGACCACTTTTAAACGCGTGCCACCTGTCGAAATTCTATTGGACCGACGAATTACGTGTGCCACGTGTCAGCCAGCGAAGCCAGACGCGTTTAACGCGTCGCCATGTTAGCGCGTCAAAACGCACAAGGACCTCTGCGTTGCGACGCGTAGAAGAAAAATTTGTCTATAAATTAATTTCGATTTCATTTCAATTTTCTTCATGTTTTCCTTGGTTCAAAACCATGAATTAAAGATTACATCTTGTTTGTAATTAGTTTTTAGTATTTTTATTATGTATTTTTATTTTTAGTAATAACAATTACAATATTTTTACTTTATTTTATGTTTTGTAGTAAATTTCCGCTGGGGGAAGGGTGAAGCTTTATTATTATAGTTTAGATTAGTCTCCCTTAATTATAATATGGAAATTATAATTTAATATGGACTAAAGGTTATATCGCCTTAATGGCTGGTTTTATTTATTTGACATAATATGACACCGCCTATATGACCGGTTTTTTATGTGATAGATGATTACCGCCTATATGGCTGGTTTATGGATAAATAATAACACAACATTTATGGTCGGTTGGACTTAATTGAAAATCTGACTTAATCAGGATACCGCATATATGATCGGTTGGTAATATCACAGATAATTTCTATATTATAATAAGGGTGATTTCTAAATTAGAATTAGTAAAAGTGGATCCCCTAACCCCAATATTTTCTTTTTATTCTAGGGAAGTGATGAAACACAATATTTATGAGTTTAATAATTGTTATTTTAATATATTGGGTAATATTTTAGGCTTGTTTACTGAGTCTTAGTCTTAATGATTCTTGTTGCTTGATCACCAATAATATTGATATGGTAAACTTAAAATGAACTTGACAAAGGGATTTTAAGTTTAGCCTTAAACTCGGTAGCTCACGATCTCACCTCGGGGGAAATGTCTCTTAGGTAGATTTCCTTACAGGATAGACATATACCTGTTGGGTGGGGGTAGCCTCAATTGGAACTTGAACTTAATGAATCCAGGTAACTTAGTTAACATAGACATATGTTTAATTGGGCTATTCTGGGTGTTCGCATCTGACTATCGACAGAAGCTTTTGCATATCTTCGTGTTCCAAGTTAGTAACGTAATTTATTACACATATAAAAGGGAATCAATTCATCTTTATTTAGCAAATCCACATTCAACCAACCAAATCTGCAATCATTCTCTTCTCTATAATCATTCTATTCTCCCTCTAATTAGATACCTGTAAATAAATAACATCAATAATTAATGACAACAGTAGGAATTAAGTCCTCGTGGGATCGATATTTTTATACTACTTGAGCGATACGTGCGCTTGCGTTATACGTGTGATCACGCCGATCAAATATGTATTGCATTTCCAATTTTACAGAAGGATCCGTCTCTTTCATTTATCTTAACCTCATTTTCATTCTTAAAATATTTCTCCTTATCATTATTATTGTTATATGATCATTTTGTTTATCTTATCATTGTTTTACTGTTACTGCTATGCATGAATATGCGCTTTATGAATACTGGTTTCAAGCATGCCATGATATGTCTCTGTTATTTGCATAATTATGTGTTCTAGGCTTTCTGATTTACGTAGTAAATCCGGCTAGACATCAAGCATGTCCGTCCATATATATAATGATAATAAACATATCCGGCCGGACCCCAAATACATCCGGCCGAATCTCTTACGTGCATTATTGTTATTGTTTCCTCTATTACTTTTACTACTTTCATGGATGTTTTCTTACTACATGAATATAAATTGATTTGTGTGATTTAATGCATATAAATTGTTCATGTGTGATTTAAGCATTATAAGACATGTGGATCATATTTTAAGCGTGGATATTATATTACATCAGTAAGGGACCATTCTGAACCCAAACGGGTTTAAGTTCGGATCTTGCGAGGGTTGTAGTGCGACTTTAAATCATTCACAGTGTCTCATACTGGATAGCAACTGATGAGTGGTAATTATATCACTATTTCCCACTCATTTAACCTAATATTCTGTTAGTTTCTCGAGTTTTATGAACGTTTTGATGTGTTTTTATTTATTTTGCAGATAAAAATAATATTGAGACTTAATGGAATCAACTCGGGGCTAAAACGATGAAATACGGAGAAAAAAATGTCAAAACGAAAGTTTATTGTACGCGTCACGAAGTGCAGTCCTAAATTCCAATTTTGCGCAAGTTTGGTATTTTGGTCATAACTTTTTCATCCGATATCCGATTGATCTGATTCGAGTAGCAAATTAATCTGATTCGAGTAGCAAATTACAGAAGACTCAAAGATCTACAACTTTAAAGTTTTAAATATTTTCGAATTCTGAAATTTTCAAGACCGAAATTAACAAATAATCCAATGTGTTTTGTGTAATTACTAAAGTCATTATCAAAAAATAAAAAAATGGAAAATGACATTTACAATTGTCAAACTTCCACAAAACATCCTTGCATGTTTGGTGGAGTGTTTTGTGGAGTGTCTTGTGGCATGTTTGGTAGAGTGTTTAGTGGAGGATTTTGTGGAGTGTTTGGTGGAGCAATTGGTGGAGAAATTGGTGGAAGCATTTATATTTTCCTATAAATACCAAGCCATTTGATTTGTAATTCTCATGCTTTCCTTAGGTTTTTGTAAGGAATTTAAGGATTGCATCTTGTTTGTTTATTTTTTGTAATTTAAATTATGTATTTTTATTTTCAGTAATAGTAGTAGTTTTTTTTTTTTTTTTTATGTTTTGTAGTTAGATTTCTGCTGGGGGAATGGTGAAGCTTTTATTATTTTAGTTTAGATCAATCTCCCTTAATTATAATATGGAAATTATAATTTAATATGGATTAATTGTTATACCACCTTAATGGCTGGTTTTATTTATTTGACATAATGTGACACCGCCTATATGGTCGGTTTTTATGTGAGAGATGATTACCGCCTATATGGCTGGTTTATGGACAAATAATAACACCGCCTTTATAGCTGGTTGGACTTAATTAAAAATCTGACTTAATAAGGATACCGCCTATATGGTCAGTTGGTAATATCACATTTAATTTCTATATTATAATAAGGGAGATTTCTAAATTAGAATTAGTAAAAGTGGATCCTCTAACCCCAGCATTTTCTTTTTATTCTAGGGAAGTGATGAAACACAGTATTTACGAGTTTAATAATTGATTTTCTAATATATTGGGTAATACATTAGGCTTGTTTACTGAGTCTTAATCTTAATGCTTCTTATTGTCTGATCACCAATAAGATTGATTTGGTAAACTTAAAATGAACTTGAAAAGGGGATTTTAGGTTTAGCCTTAGACTCAGTAGCTCACAATCTTTCTTGAAGATAGATAACTCTTTAATAGATTTCCTTACAGAATAGGAATATACCTGTCGGGCGGGGGTAGCCATAATTGGAACTTGAACTTAATGAATTCAGGTAACTTGGTTAACATATGAATATGATTAATTGGGTTATACTGGGTGTTTGCATCTGACCATCGGAAGAGGCTTTTACATATTTTCGTGTTCCAGATTAGCAATCTAATTTATTACACATATATAAGGGAATCAATTCATCATTAGAATAATATTGTGTGGAGTCATAACCCTAGCTGTTTATTTTCTTTATTATTAATTTCCTGTGTTTTATTTTGTATTTTTATTTATTTATTTATTTACTTAGCAAATCCACATTCAACTAACTAATCTGCAATCATTCTCGTCTCCCTCTAATTAGATGCCTGTAAATAAATAGAATCAATAATTAACAACAACAGTATGAATTAAATCCTCGTGGGATCGATATTTTTATACTACTTGAACGATACGTGCGCTTGCGTTATACGTGTGTGATCACGCCGGTCAAGTTTTTGGCGCCGTTGCCGGGGACTTATATTTATTGAGTTGTTAATTTTGAAGCAATCTAATTTACTTATATCTAATTTTCTTTATTTTTATCTATAATTTTTATTTCTTTCTTTTATTTTCAGGTGGTTGAAATGGAACAATATTGGGAGATTGAGAGATTACGAGCTTTACTAGAAGAAGATACACCCCAAATTTGGGAGCAACAGTCCGATTTTCTGAGGCTTGTTGTCCAGCCCAACAATTATCACTGGATGTCAGAACCAAACAATATTACATTTGCTCAACAGAACGCAATGAGGAGATGTGAGATATGTGATAGTAACCACCCTAGCGATCAATGCATTTAAATTTCAGAGTGGAAGAATTATCAGAATCATTCAAGGTACGACGAACCATCATATTTCACTTAACCTTATTCTCTATCTTATCCACCATCCACCTACGATCTTCATCAAGAACCAGAACCATCAGAGGAAGATCAGATGATTCACATGCTCAGAGATTGGTTCAAGGAACGGGAAGCTCAAATTGATGCACAATTTCAGAGTCAAGCAGAATCCATACAGAGAATGACAGATCAAATCAGACAATTAACAGAAAACCAGAGCTACATACCTTAAGAAGCATTTTCAGACGAAACTGGCAAAGCCTTCAAGTACCAAGAATTTCACAATGACACCTTGACAGAAGAAGAGGCTGAGCAGTATCAAGAACCAGAGGTATCAGTTCAGGAGCCCATACCAACAAAGTCTCAATTTGATTTTTATTATTCGGACTCTGATGAGGATGAAGAAGCAGAGCTGTTTGTTCCAACAAGAATAGAGGATGAAACTCTGTATCTTAAAAATGAAGATCTTGGAGCTTCCATTGCACAAATGTTTGAAGAAGACCTAAAATCAGATGATTAAGACCTAAAATCAGACATCCATTTACATCCTCAGGTTGACACTTATGGAGCATGCATTTCGCAAATGACAGATGAAGAGCTGAATGAGGAAATTTTAAAATTCATTTGTGAAGAAAAGGTGGAGCAAGAAGCAGAGCAAATGGAGGAGCAATTTAAAGAACTTGAGCGTTCAAGAGAAACATCACTGTTTTGGGGAGTACAAATTAAATATATCACCCAAAAGCTTGACAAAATGGAACTCCCATTTCAAGTCAAGCACCATACAAGACCTCCTGATTTTCTTTCTTTCTTTTCAGGAACCATTGGAGCAACAAAGATAAAAAAGATGGCACAAGCACTGAATGAGACAAAACTCTTTTTGCCACTTTACCGTTGGAAGAGACACTTCAAAAGCAACGCTCATGAGATTGTCTTTAATCGGACATCCAAAATCACGCTGAAACCTCCTTAACAGATGGATTTCAGTCACGTCTGGCTGAAGATGAAAAATTTAGCGCTAGCAGGGAGACAACCCATGCAATTTATTGTAAATTCTGTTTCCATATTTTGTGTATACATGTTGTAGAGTTTTTAATATTGTGTGATATTTTTATAGGGAAAAGCACAAACGGAGCATTTTAAGACAGAAGGAATGGTGTTTGACAATCACAAAGAAGAGAGATAATTCATTTGTGATGGCTGAGTAAAGAATGAATTCTTGAGACGCATCCTTATGAAATTATACTAAGCTAGTGGCGTATTGCGTACACAATTCTGTTGCCTTAATAATTGCTTTAATTTGCTTTTCTGTTTTTATTTCCTTTATTTTCGCCGACAAGATCTAAACTTTTTGACTTTTCACGATTTATTTTAGCGTTCATCTAATAATTTTCATTTGGCAGGTACTGGTGCTACTATTGCTCAACCATTTTCAAGTTCTATAAATTCAACTCTACATTTCTCTCTTCGACACATCCAGATATACATCCAAATAAGAGAGAGAAAATGGAAGCAACTTCACAGCAGCGAGTCAAGCGAATTTTTGTTTTCTGTGGATCCAACTCTGGCAATAAACCAGAGTTCATTGAGGCTGCAAAGGAATTGGGGAGAGTTATAGCAGAACGAAATATGCACATTGTATATGGCGGTGGAAATCTTGGATTGATAGGAAGCATTTCAAAAGCCGTTCAGGAGGCTGGCAGTCACGTTTTGGGAATCATTCCAAAAACTTTGGCGGATGAACACATAATTGGAAAAACAAATGGAGATGAACGCATTGTCTCGGGGATTTATGAACAACTCCTTGAAATGGTCAATACTGCTGATGTGTTTATTGCTTTACCAGGTGGGCTCGGAACATTTGAAGAGATATTCACAGTGGCATCATGGGCGCACTTGAACATTCATCGGAAGCCCATTGGATTACTCAACATTGATCATTTTTTTGATTTTCTGTTTGTATTTCTTGCGGAAGCCAAAAGACATGAGTTCGTCACAAAATCAGTACAAGATATTTTCCTGACTGCAACAAAGGCCGAGGAATTAATTGACCAAATCTTAGCCTTTGAACCAAAAATCGACCTCATTCTTTCCAAGTTGAACTGGTCAGATAGCGATCGTGGTAAGAAGCATAAATGGACATAGATCTTAATCGATAATTTTTTTCGTAGAATTTCAATTAAATAGGTATGATCTTCTAAACTCTTCTTCTACTGTTTAAGACATTGGGGACAATGTCTCATTTAGGTTTGGGGGAGGGAATAGTTGATTAGTATCTTATTTATTTTGTGTTATTTTTATTAGATTTTTAGTCCAAAATGTTTTCGAAAAAATACAAAAAAAAAATTGAAAATTTTTACAAAAATTAAAAAAAAAAAATTTGTGTTTTTGTTTTTAACTTGATTAATTAGGTGAAATTGGTGAGAGATAGATGTGGAAGGAGTTTTCACTCTTGATACGTATCTCAAACTCATTTTCAAAACAAGTTAATTTTTATTTAATTCCTTTTGAATTATTTAAATTTGTTGATTCTCCATAATACTGATTAAAATTTGACCTTCATATGCTCATTTGACAAGTATTATCAAAATACACGGTAACATATGAACATAGGTGCAAGTGAAAATTTTGTAATATTCAGTTCTCTAATTCATTGGAGGAAGCACCCAAAGGCATTGAAAGGTGTTTTTATTTCAGAAAAATCATAAAAATCAAAAAAAATCAAAAAAAAAGTGAGAATAAAAACTGACCAAGCTTCTACTTAGTAACCGGGTGTCTTGTCTAATCAGCAGTGACTATTCACGTCAAACGGTATGACTTGAGTTGGTTAGTTAATAAAAAGTTTCTACTTAGTAATCGGACATCTTGCCTCAGTAAGCAGTGATTGTTCGCGTCAAACGGTAGAGCTTAGCTAGTTCAATAAAGGTTTTACTTAGTAACCGGACATCTTGCCTCAGTAAGCAGTGATCGTTCGCATCAAATGGTAAAGCTCGAAAAACAAAATAATAATAATAATTTGCTTATTGTTGTAAATAAACTTTCATTGCCAGAAGGTGTTAACTCTAACAAAACTTTAGGACAAAAATATTACTCTCTTTTCAACTACACTTGTGAAAATTGTGGGCACAATGAATTGATTAATACCTTGTTAATTGTGTATATGGAGAATGATAAAAAACATATGAGAATTTACTTATTTGGTAATTTAGAAATAAAGAAAACAAATAGTAACTTGGATAAGAAGTTTCACCTGTTTAGTCACTAACTTTTTTATTCTATTTTCTCTTGTCTTTTTGCTTTTGGGTGCATTAGTTTTACTATCTTTTTACTTTTATAAAACGTTTGTGGGTATCGTTGCTGTAAGCCCTCACGAGACTACAACTCGTCAACTAGGGACACCTAGGGGTTTAAAGACTTGTTGCATACGCTAAATGCAATTGTGATCCCTACGAAAGTGGCTTAGTTTATTTTAGTCTCAGCTGTTTAATTTATTTTATTTTATTTTGTTGTTTTGCTCGAGGACTAGCAAAATGTTAGGTTTGAGGTGTGATAAGTGGTAATTATATCACTATTTCTCACTCATTTAACCTAATATTATGTATAGTTTCTCGAGTTTTATAAACGTTTTGATGTGTATTTATTTATTTTGTAGATAAAAATAATATTGAGACTTAATGGAATCAACTCGGGGCTAAAACGATGAAATTCAGAGAAAAAAAGGTCAAAAACGAAAATTTACTGTACGCGTCACGAAGTACAGTCCTAAATTCCAATTTTGCGCAAGTTTGGTATTTTGGTCATAACTTTTTCATCCGATATCCAATTGAGCTGATTCGAGTTGGAAATTAAAGAAGACTCAAATATCTACAACTTGGAAGTTTTAAATATGTTCGAATTCCGAAATTTTCAAGACAGAAATTAACAAATAATCCAATGTGTTTTGTGTAATTACAAAAGTCATTATCAAAAAATAAAAAAATGGAAAATGACAATTTACAATTGTCAAACTTCCACAAAACATCCGTGCATGTTTGGTGGAGTGTTTTGTGGAGTGTCTTGTGGTATGTTTGGTAGAGTGTTTGGTGGAGGATTTGGTGGAGTGTTTGGTGGAGCAATTGGTGGAGAAATTGGTGGAAGCCTTTAGATTTTCCTATAAATATCAAGCCATTTGATTTGTAATTCTCATGCTTTCCTTAGGTTTTTGTAAGGAATTTAAGGATTGCATCTTGTTTGTTTATTTTTTGTAATTTAAATTATGTATTTTTATTTTCAGTAATAGTAGTAGTTTCTTTTCTTTTCTTTTATGTTTTGTAGTTAGATTTCTGCTGGGGGAATGGTGAAGCTTTTATTATTTTAGTTTAGATCAATCTCCCTTAATTATAATATGGAAATTATAATTTAATATGAATTAATTGTTATACCGCCTTAATGGCTGGTTTTATTTATTTGACATAATGTGACACCGCCTATATGGTCGGTTTTTATGTGACAGATGATTACCGCCTATATGGCTGGTTTATGGACAAATAATAACACCGCCTTTATAGCTGGTTGGACTTAATTAAATAAAATATGACTTAATAAGGATACCGCCAATATGGTCGGTTGGTAATATCACATTTAATTTATATATTATAATAAGGGAGATTTCTAAATTAGAATTAGTAAAAGTGGATCCTCTAACCCCAGCATTTTCTTTTTATTCTAGGGAAGTGATGAAACACAGTATTTATGAGTTTAATAATTGATTTTCTAATATATTGGGTAATACATTAGGCTTGTTTACTGAGTCTTAATCTTAATGCTTCTTATTGTCTGATCACCAATAAGATTGATTTGGTAAACTTAAAATGAACTTGAAAAGGGGATCTTAGGTTTAGCCTTAGACTCAGTAGCTCACGATCTTCCTTGAAGATAGATAACCCTTTAATAGATTTCCTTACATGATAGGAATATACCTGTCGGGCGGGGGTAACCATAATTGGAACTCGAACTTAATGAATTCAGGTAACTTGGTTAACATAGGAATATGATTAATTGGGTTATACTGGGTGTTTGCATCTGACCATCGGAAGAGATTTTTGCATATCTTCGTGTTCCAGGTTAGCAATCTAATTTATTACACATATATAAGGGAATCAATTCATCATTAGAATAATATTGTGTGGAGTCACAACCCTAGATGTTTATTTTCTTTATTATTAATTTCCTTTGTTTTATTTTGTATTTTTATTTATTTATTTACTTAGCAAATCCACATTCAACCAACCAATCTGCAATCATTTTGTTCTCCCTCTAATTAGATGCCTGTAAATAAATAGAATCAATAATTAATAACAACAGTAGGAATTAAGTCCTCGTGGGATCGATATTTTTATAATATTTGAATGATACGTGCGCTTGCGTTATACGTGTGTGATCACGCCGGTCAGCAACTCCCTTATTCTTCAGGTAGTCCCTCGCGGACTAATCCATACTCTCTACGAGCTGCAAGCTCAACAATGTAGTGGTCACCGACGTCATAGGTATAGCGATAAACCCCACTTTGCTTTTACAAAGTGTCAGTCTTTGTGTATTTGTTCTATTTTCTAATCCTTGTTGTAATCTTTCTTCACGTTTTTAATGAAATTATGTATATTTTCATTCATATAATGAGTATCTAATTTACATCTAGTTGAGGTAAAATGGTGGAGCTCTAGGTAAGTTTTACTTATGTTATAAATATAAATTGTGTTATTTTCCAAATAATATATGTACCCCTTTCATTTATATGAGAGTATTAACTCTTTGTAAAATCTGGATGAATTATAGATAAATTATGTACCCCATAATATTCGAGAGTGGTTTGCTAAAATCTGGGTGAATTATAGATAAATTACATACCCCATAATATACGAGAGTTGTTTGCTAAAATCTGGATGAATTATAGATAAATTTATCTCCGCCTATATGAACAAATTTATATATTTTGGCAGAATTGAGTACCTAATCAATATATATATATATATATATATATGTGTGTGTGTATATACAAACAAAACAAAGTTAATTAGATTAGGGGTAACAAAGTTAATTAAGATAATCAAAAGTCAAAGGCATAAACACATGAGATGCCTGAGTCTCAATCACGTCCAAGTCCAACTGCTTCTCCGAAAGGTGCATGTAGACAACCCAGTCACCGTTCCCGGCCGGACTCGGCATCGGCATCACATAACCAGAATCACCACCCCACGGGAAATGATAAGACCCAAAAGCCGGCTTACCCCACCCGAAATCCACTTTCGAAATCGGGAACCGTTGCCCTGATGACACCACAAATGCCGGTCCATCGTTACTTCCGCTGCAGTATATCTTAGCCAAAGCTGGCTCCGGCCTCCGCGCCTCTACCCAATCAATCAGCCCCAAGAAATGATCTTTCGTCACTGCTTTTTCCAAGAAACCATGCACTTGTTCTGCTACCCATGATAATGGTTTTTCAATAAGTTCATTTACTTCTTGGCCACCATATGGAATAGATAGGACATTTCCAAATTATGAATCCATGGAGCTGCTTGATTTATGATCATTACTAATATTGTCTCCTTTGCTTAATCTAGTTCTTCCATCAATCACAATGCCCATTTTTGATATCTTTTTATCTGCTACAGATGCTCTACCACTAAGGGCTACCATTTTCCACAAAAATGCACTGAAAGACTCAAGTTTAGTCCGCTTGCTGTACCCATGGGAGCTCGCTAGTAATTGAAGCTCATTGAGTTGTTCACTTTTCATATAATATATGCGACTAATGAGATTATGAATATCATCATTACTAGGAGGCGGCAGTGAGGAGATGGGCACATACATATCGTCGAGGGTATGATCAATGCACCATGGTCGTCTAGGGTTTATCATCGATCGCCGAAAAGATGGCACCACAGATATTGGTTTTGATCGTGCAATTTCAGCCCATGAAACCAGAAACATGTTGATTGAGTATGCGTCTGCTATACGGTGATCGAAGGTGCAAGCCACAACAATACCCCCACATTTCAGTTCATTTACCTGTAATTACAGTATATATGTATATAAAAATCAATAAGAGCCACGTCCTAGCTATAATATATTCCATATTTTAATTCACAGATGATACAGTAATTTCAACTAATTATTTGGTCCTTTAATTTACTAGCTAAAACTTTGTACAAAAACATTATATATATATATATATATATATATATATATACTAAATATTTATCCTTCACGTCAAATTGAAAAAACTACAAGTTGAGGTCTTTCAGCTCAACGTCTGCATATGATACCTTCGATGCTCAACGTCAAATTGAAAAACATTATATATATATATATATAAACATTTACCTGAACGGAGAGGACACCGTTCTTCTTCTTAGGGACGAGCTTACCTTCGATGCTCTGATCAGGATTATACAAGTTGAGGACTTTTAGCTCAACGTCTGCATATGATTCAACAAAATCAACCCCACGGCTCTTGCAAAGAACCTCTGGCTCACCAACAAAATCAACGTCTGCATCCGAATCAAGCTTGGCTCGTGTGCACCCGCGTGTCCTGCGTACACGAATGTCGTACCAAAATGTGCAGGCCCGGCCCAACCGAATGTTTACTTGTCTCTTTATTTTCCCAAGCCTTTTAAAGTTCCATAACAGTTGAATTAATGATATTAATCAACTTGGTGGTTACAAGCAATGGAAGGTCTCCCACTCATGTGATTAATTGACATGTTAATTTCCTTTATTTGATGTGTGATTTCCGTTTTGGTGAATACACAACACAAAAATACAGTTCACGAGACAGTGTCGTTTTTCTTTGTTTTTCATCTTATTTGAGAAGAGTTCAAACGCTTTACAAGTTCGTTGGATACGAGTTCGGTGGTGCCCTTACTCGTACGGTTTTTTCGTTGTATCCTGGGAAACAATCGTCTCGTGTTCTACTGCACCTACGGTGGGAGGCGAATTTGTTTTAAGGAAATTGTTGGCATCAACAAGCCTCGAATTTCTCTCTGTTTCGTTCGATACTGCACAGCCTCCGTTCTGAATTGTTCCTCTCGCTAGTTCATAATTGCTCAGTTGTATTCGCTCCTTTAGCTTTGTTATTTTCATTATTGTTGCTTAGTTATTACCGATACTTTATTGTACCATCTGTGTTCTGTTTTACTGTTGTTCATTGTCCTTTGTAAGAACACAGTAACAAATAAGTTGTAATAGTCTTAAAACAAATCCGACTCTGTGGATATGGAAAACAGTCCAAACACAGTAGATCCGAATATGGCAGCCTCTTCGGCTGGCCAGAATATTGTGGCAGCCCCCGTGGCTGGCCAAAGTGCAGTGGCAGCCCCTTCGGCTGGCCAACTTGCTTCAGCCTCTGGGCTTAATATGGCAGCCGCTGTGGCTAGCCAAGGTGTTGCAGCCTCTGTGGCTAGACAACCTGTTGGACATGTGAGCCATGTCAATACTGCTGCAGAAAAACCTGAAAAATTCAGTGGACAGAATTTTAAACGGTGGCAACAGAAAATGTTTTTCTACTTGACCACATTGAACCTTGCGAGGTTTCTAAAGGAAGATGCTCCTGAACCCGTGGAGGGTGAGATTGATATCCAAGTGATCAGTGCGATCGATGCTTGGAAACATTCTGAATTCCTATGTAGGAATTATGTGCTAAATGGGCTAAGTGATTCCTTGTACAGTGTGTATGCCGGGATGAAAACAGCAAAAGGGCTTTGGGAATCTTTAGACCGAAAATATAAAACTGAGGATGCCGGTACTAAGAAATTTGTCGTAGGCCGTTTCCTAGATTTTAAGATGGTTGATTCCAAAACTGTGTTAAGTCAAGTACAAGAATTACAAATTATTCTAGCAGAAATTCATGCTGAGGGGATGGTTTTAAGTGAAACCTTCCAAGTAGCCTCGATAATTGAAAAACTACCACCTGGTTGGAAAGATTTTAAGAATTATCTAAAGCATAAGCGAAAAGAAATGAGCATTGAAGACTTGGTTCTTAAGCTAAGAATTGAGGAAGATTACAGAGTATCTGATAAGAGAGGAATAACTCATGAGGCCAAAGCAAATGTTGTTGAACATGGCCATAAGAACAAGAACCTTAAAAACAAAGGGTCAAAGATGGGTCCTAAAGGAGGAGTTTCCAAGAAATCCAAATTTCAAGGAAGATGCTTCAACTGTGACAAAATGGGTCACAAGTCTTCTGAGTGCAGACTGCCGAAGAAGAAAAAGAATCAAGAGGCTAATGTGATGGAAAACATGACTCAAGATGTTTCAGACATTAACCTTTCAGCTGTGGTTTCTGAGGTGAATCTGGTGGGTTCTAACCCAAGAGAGTGGTGGATTGACACTGGTGCCACTCGACATGTGTGCTCGGACAAGAGCATGTTTTCTTCATTTGAGCCTACTGGTAATGGGGAAAAATTATACATGGGAAATTCAGCAACATCTGAGATTGAAGGTCAAGGCAAGGTGATTCTGAAGATGACCTCTGGGAAAGAGTTGACTTTGAACAACGTTCTGTATGTACCAGAAATACGGAAGAATCTTGTGTCTGGATCACTTCTGAACAAGCATGGATTCCGGATGGTGTTCGAGTCTGATAAAGTAGTTTTAACTAAAAATGGGATGTATGTGGGAAAATGGTATGTAACTGATGGGCTCTTTAAGCTCAATGTAATGGTTGTTAAACCTAAGAATATCAATAAAGCTAGTTCTTCTGCTTATATTGTTGAGTACTCTAATCTATGGCATGGTAGATTAGGACATGTTAATTTTAATTCATTACGGAAATTAATTAACATGAACCACATTCCAAATTTTAAAATTGATAACAAACATAAGTGTGATACTTGTGTTGAGGCAAAACTAACTAGATCATCTTTTCATAGTATTGAAAGAAACTCTGAACCACTTGATCTTATTCATACCGATGTATGTGATTTTAACTCAATACAATCGAGAGGCGGTAATAGATATTTTATTACCTTTATTGATGATTGCACTAGATTTTGCTATGTGTATTTGATGAAAAGCAAGGACGAAGCTATAGAGAAATTTGTTCTCTATAAGAATGAAGTTGAGAATCAACTGAACAAAAGAATTAAGGAGTTAAGAAGTGATCGTGGTGGTGAGTATGTTTTCCCTTTTGAATCACTTTGTGAACAAAATGGAATCATACATCAAACCACAGCTCCTTATTCACCTCAATCCAATGGGATTGCAGAACGGAAGAATCGTACCTTGAAAGAGATGATGAACGCTATGTTAATCAGCTCTGGCTTACCTCATAATATGTGGGGAGAAGCTGTTTTATCAGCTAATTACCTTTTAAATAAGGTACCACGGAAAGATGCAGGGAAAAACCTTATGAGATGTGGAAAGGAAGAGTACCTTCCTACAAATTTCTACGAGTGTGGGGGTGTCTTGCCAAGGTAGTTATTCCTCCACCTAAAAAGGTGAAGATAGGACCAAAAACTGTTGATTGTTTTCATAGGATATGCACATAACAGTAATGCTTATCGATTTCTTGTGCATGAGTCTAATATACCAGATATTCACAAGAATACGATAATGGAGTCGAGGAATGCATCCTTTTTCGAATACGTTTTTCCTTGTAAAACTAATTCGAATTCAAATGTACACAAACGGGTACTTGAGACTATCATTGAAGATAGTCAGGACCGAGAACAAATAAATGTTCCGGAGGATCAACAAGTTGTTGAACTTGAACCAAGACGTAGCAAAAGAGCTAGAACGGAAAAATCATTTGGTCCAGATTTTTTGACATTTTTGCTAGAAAATGATCCTCAAAGCTATAACGAAGCTGTAAGGTCAGCTGATGGTGCTTTGTGGAAGGATGCCATCAATAGTGAAATTGAATCCATCTTACAAAATCACACCTGGGAGTTAGTGGATCTTCCTCCAGGATGTAACCTTTAGGGTCCAAGTGGATTTTCAAAAAGAAAATAAGGCAGATGGATCAATTGATAAGTACAAAGCAAGACTTGTATTTAAAGGTTACAGACAACGTGAAGGTCTTGATTACTTTGATACTTATTCTCCTGTAACGAGAATAAATTCCATAAGGATGATAATAGCGATTGCAGCTTTGCGCAATCTTGAGGTACATCATATGGATGTGAAAACAGCCTTTCTAAATGGAGATTTAGATGAAGAAATTTACATGGAACAACCTGAAGGCTTTATAGCTCCAGGACAAGAAAAGAAAGTCTGTAAGTTGGTTAAATCCTTGTATGGATTAAAACAAGCTCCAAAACAGTGGCATAAAAATTTGATGACACCATGTTAGCAAATGGTTTCAAAATCAATGAGTGTGATAAATGCATTTATGTCAGAGAGACAGAAGTTGGCTATGTCATTTTATGTCTCTACGTTGATGACATATTGATGTCGGGAGTAATGTTTAAAATGGTGAAATCTACCAAGAATATGCTGAAATCCAAGTTTGACATGAAAGACATGGGTTTAGCAGATGTCATTCTGGGAATAAAGATCTCGAGAAGTCCTGATGGACTTATTCTTGATCAGTCACACTATGTGGACAAGATTCTTGGTAAATTTAACAATGATGATTCTGCTGTGGCTAGAACTCCTTTAGATGTGAGTCTACACCTATCAAAGAATAGGGGACAGGGTATATCTCAAGTAGAATACTCTAGAGTGATAGGGAGTTTGATGTATCTATCGAGTTGTACAAGGCCTGATATAGCCTGTACAGTAAACAAGCTCAGCAGATATACGAGTAATCCAGGGGTTGATCACTGGAAAGCAATAGTGAGAGTACTTAGGTACTTACGTTTTACTCGTAATTATGGATTGCACTATCATAGATATCCAGCTGTAATCGAAGGATACAGTGATGCTAATTGGATATCTGACATGAAAGACTCAAAGTCTACCAGTGGCTATGTGTTTACACTAGCAGGTGCAGCTATATCATGGAAATCCTCCAAACAGACTGTGATAGCCAGATCTACAATGGAATCAGAATTCATTGCATTAGACAAGTGTGCTGAAGAAGCAGAATGGCTTCGAAATTTTCTAGAGGATATTCCAAGTTGGCCTAAGCCAGTGCCAGCAATTTGCATTCATTGCGATAGTCAATCTGCAATTGGAAGGGCACATAACAATATGTATAATGGTAAGTCTAGACATATTCGTCGTAGACACAATACCGTTAGACAATTACTCTCTACTGGAGTTATTTCGATTGACTATGTAAAGTCAAAGGATAACATTGCGGATCCGCTAACCAAAGGGTTAAATAGAGAGTTGGTTGTGAAATCATCGAGGGGAATGGGACTAAACCCCATTAGATAAATGTTTATTACGACGGAAAACCCAACTTTGTTGACTGGAGATCCCAAGATCTAGGTTCAATGGGACAACCTACTCGTAAAAGATATAATTGGTTCACTGTGGGGGGTTTACCCTCTAATCCATTCCTATGGTGAAATGAAATAGTGATGCTCGTATGAATTGAAGTTAAGCAAGGCTTTTAATGATTCTTATGCGTCGGGAATCCGAGCAGAGTATTACGAGATGCTCTTAAATAAGAAATCACCTATGTGAGAGAGAAGTGGGGCCGCTTCAAAGGGAATTGTATGGGGCATAATTCTTAGAACTCTTGCAGAACCAGGTTGATGTTCATGGCCAAAATGAGCATAACAATGAGAACTCAGATTGTTAGGTAAAACATCTGTGTGATATGTTCTCCATTTACATGAACGGCAGTACAGTTCAATGTATGCATGGCAGAAAACCCGAAGCCGGCCCGGCCCGGCAAGCCCGGCCGGCCCGGGCGGGCTTTGCCCGGCCCGGGGTAACACGGGCCCGGGCCGGGCTTCACTAAAAAGCCCGGGCCCGGCCCGGCCCGGGCTTAAATATATAAATAAATATTTTAATTTATAAAATATATAAATTTTTATAATAAATTTTTTATATTTATAATTTTTTGTAATAAAAAAATCGAATCCGGACTTAAATAAATAAATAAATATTTTAATTTATAAAATATATATATGTTTATAATAAATTTTTTATTTTATAATTTTTTATAATAAAAAATCGGATCCGACTAAAATATATATATTTATATAATAATTTTTTTATTTATAATAAAAAAATTAGGCCGGGCCCGGCCCGAGCCCGGCCCGGGCCCGACCGGGCCTACCCGGCCCGGCCCGATGACTGCACGGCCCGGGCCGGGCTTTGATGGGCCCGCCCGAGCCCGGCCCGTTGCCATGCATAGTTCAATGACATCGCTCGTCCACTGTCAGCCAGTAAATGAGATAAATTTTCACAAGGGAAGGTTCAAAGGCTGAGGCCTACCTATCCTATGCAGGTGTTGAACCGTTGAACTCTTCTAGGTCAAAATAAAATGTTTTATAAAATAATTTTATTCGACGTTTTTCGCCAATTTCATTCATGTGGGGGATTGTTGGAAAATGCTTATTCATAAGCATTTTGAGGCACAATTTCAAGCATGGTCCACTTCGTGTTAGTGGTTGTTATTTAATGATTCGGATACTCCTCTGTGACTAGTTCGAAATGGTATATTCATATGCTTAAAATGGTGCTTGGGTGAATGAGAAATTGTTGCTCAAAGTTCACCCATTGGTGTTGGAAAATAAAGAAAAGTAAGCTTGTCCCATATGGGAAAGCTATAGAGGGAATATTATGCTTATATATGATTGCTCATATGTAGATGGGTAAGAGTTGTAAGGATATAGGCTCTCTCTACGTGCGCGGGGGGGGGGGGGGGGGGGTGGAACAATCAAATCCGAATCAAGCTTGGCTCGTGTGCACCCGCGTGTCCTGCGTACACGAATGCCGGACCAAAATGTGCAGGCCCGGCCCAACCGAATGTTTACTTGTCTCTTTATTTTCCCAAGCCTTTTAAAGTTCCATAACATTGAATTAATGATATTAATCAACTTGGTGGTTACAAGAAATGGAAGGTCTCCCACTCATGTGATTAATTGACATGTTAATTTCCTTTATTTGATGTGTGATTTCCGTTTTGGTGAATACACAACACAAAAATACAGTTCATGAGACAGTGTCGTTTTTCTTTGTTTTTCATCTTATTTGAGAAGAGTTCAAATGCTTTACAAGTTCGTTGGATACGAGTTCGGTGGTGCCCTTACTCGTACGGTTTTTTCGTTGTATCCTGGGAAACAATCGTCTCGTGTTCTACTGCACCTACGGTGGGAGGCGAATTTGTTTTAAGGAAATTGTTGGCATCAACAAGCCTCGAATTTCTCTCTGTTTCGTTCGATACTGCACAGCCTCCGTTCTGAATTGTTCCTCTCGCTAGTTCATAATTGCTCAGTTGTATTCGCTCCTTTAGCTTTGTTATTTTCATTATTGTTGCTTAGTTATTACCGATACTTTATTGTACCATCCGTGTTCTGTTTTACTGTTGTTCATTGTCCTTTGTAAGAACACAGTAACAAATAAGTTGTAATACATTGACCATGGACACAAAGCTTTTAGCTGGATTCTTGTAGCAAAAGAAGACACCAACATCAAGTGCTGGCAAAAGCAAGTCTAGGTTTGAGAGTGGCACTGACACACAATGCTCTTGCAATGGTGCCACTACCTCTTTCTTCTTGACTGTCACACTAAATTCTCCTTTTGCAATCATTTCTTTCTTTCTTTTTATGTGTTCGTGTGGAGGGATGGGCGTGGATTTATAAGCAAATTATCTTTATTTCATTAAATTATTTTATTTTTTCATAATATTATTTTTTAAAAAACTATGATTTTTAATTAAAATCCTTATTGACTTAAATAAATAACTAAGGTTTACCCAATAACAAACATGCGTATGACGCATAGGAACCACGTCACACACTACTCGGTCAATATACTACCCAATAGCAAAACTTACCACAACATGTTTATCAACCTCGAACTCTCCAAAATCACTCATCCACTTATAAGGTCTATTAAGAGGTATCAATGATAATCTCAATTTTTCCACAAGGGTAGTGCTAGTTAAATTTGTATGATTCCCTCTATTAATAATCATATTACACACTTTACTATTGATAAAGCATCTCGTGCAAAAGATAAATACACTTTTGTCCATCAGATTATGTATATAAATCAACCTCTTACTTGAAAGACACCAATAATGATTAAAGACTCAAAGAATCACCAAGAAAAAAAAAAAATTTTGACTGGAAAAAAAACCAAATGCAAAACAAGAACACAAACTGAACTAAAACTGTACAGAATCCGTAACAAATGTTTGATAGATATTTTGAGAATTGATATGTACACAGACAGAGTTCTTCCAACCACTAACGAATTCGTCTCCTTGAGTACTTATAAATTGATATATTATGGGTCTCGTAACTCTTTCTGGATTAAAAGATACGGTTCTTTAAAGTTTGATGCGCGGCTGGAAAATTCTGGATGATAAAACTGATTATTTTTTTTCAATTCTAATGACTCAATAATACAAGGAAATTATGCAAGGATACAAAATTATGACAATGGCTGAATTGAAACAAGGCAAGAACAAAATACACTAAGCAAAAACCGATAGAAACAAGACAAGACGAAAACAAGAAGCGAAATTGAATGGAAATAAAAAAACGAAACTCTTTTTTTTTTTTAATGAACGAAACACAAAGAAAATAAAAGGATAAAATCTAACCTTGGAACCTTGGCTCGATACCAACTGATGAGAACCTACTTAGAACAAAGCCAAGAAAACCCACATAAGACTGAGATTGTTCCCAAGAAAGTCAAGGCAGTTCAGTTGAAATTCTAAACCTCTGAAGAACGAGCAACATAAACCTAGAGTGCTAATGGGACGCCACAAATGATTAGCAAACCTTTGTAAGCCAAAACCAATGAGAGCAAATTGAGGGTTTCTCAAAGCTCATGAAATTTGCTTGATTTTTATTAAAGATGAGTTGTTTTAAAACATAGAGAAAGCAAGCCTTTTATAAGGAGGCTACAATCAAAACCCTAACCCACAACTAAACTAATAAATTCTAATTAATACACCAAACCCATAACCAACATAATAAATGCTAATTAATACACCAAACATAAAAGTCAAGCCCTAATAAATCCTAATTAATACATCAAATATAAAATTCAACCCCTAATAAAATATAAAACACAAAAGTTGTAGTGATAACTTACGTCTGCCTTTGGACCATAAAGGATTCTGAATTGGACTTTGACGTAAACTACAAAGTTCTATATCCATGAGTCTTCTATCCAATGCAACTTGAATCACCAAAATCAGACATCGGATGAGAATGTTACACCCAAAATACGAAGACTGCACAAATCCCGCCATTACTAATCCACTATTCGGAAATTAAGCCCAAAATCAATCAAGATAGCCCATGCATGTCCATGACCCATTCCATTATTGCCTTAGACATAATAAAATCTTCATATAAGGTCTCATGCATGGACCAAACTCCATAACCCAATGAATCTTTCAAATCGACCAAAATGGCCCAAATACACTGATCTAACAAAGCTATGCAATCAGCCACAACTTCAAGTTAACTGGGCCCAACAAACATCTCATTCTGGATCACATCATTCTCCCTCTCTTGAAAAGGATTCGCCATCGAATCCAAACCCGGATCATAGATAAATATGACAAGATAAACGTGACGACAATCTTGGAACAAAATAAAATTACATTGAAAAAATGTTTAAAGTGAGCAAAAGTCAATAAAGCCAATAAATGACTTTTTTCAATATTTGTCCCCTCTCAATCTCTCCATTGCCACTCTCATTCTTAACTCCACTTGCAACCCCAAAGAGATTATCATCTGGATTCACATTTGAAACCTCATTTAAAATAAACTCAACATGTCCATACCGTTTCCTCAAACAATCAACACACTCATCTGCGATCTGATCACACTTTATATATTCGGCCATATGTACTTTTTGTACCTCATAACTCATGGCCCACAACCAAAATCAGATTGCTCCATATGATATACACCATTAACAGTAACTTCAAGCACTTCATTTTTATTCATAGAAACGTCAACATGTTTCATTTGATTATTCAATACTACATTCAAATCTTTCTTCATTTCACATTTTGCTAGAATCTTTTTCTCTATCATTTCTAGAAGCTCTCATAGTAACATTTTAAACTCAGCAGTCGCACTCTTCCGTTTAGCCTACTCTACTACACTCCTCTGCATATACAACTCTTCATTATAGACCTCTTGTAGGGTTAATGAAGCAAGCTTGATCATTTTTCCACCATACCTAAATTTATACATATTCTTATCCATATCATAAACTACTTTATTGAATTTATACCAAGGCTTACCCAATAAAACATGCGTATGACACATAGGAACCACGTCACATGCTACTTGGTCATACTCCCCAATAGAAAAACTTACCACAACCTGTTTATCAACCTCGAACTCTCAAATATCACTCATCCACTTATAAGGTCTTTTCAAGAGGTATCTATGTTAATCTCAATTTTTCCACAAGGGTAATGCTAGCTAAATTTATATGATTTCCTTTATTAATAATCATATTACACACTTTACTATTGATAAATCATCTCATGCGAAAGATAAATACCCTTTTGTCCATCAGATTATGTATATAAATCAACCCCTTACTTGAAAAACATAAATAATGATTAAAGACTCAAAGAATCACTAAGAATACGAAAAAACACAAAGAAACTAACTGAAAAAACCAAATGCAAAACAAGAACACAAACTGAACTAAAACTTGACAGAATCCGTAACAAATGTTTGATAGCGATTTTGAGACTCAATATGTACACAGGCAGAGTTCGGCCAACCACTATCGAATTTGTCTCCTCGAGTATTTATAAATCGATATATTATGGGTCTCGTAACTCTTTCTGGATTAAAAGAAACAATTATTTAAAGTTTGATGCGCGGTTGGAAAATTTCGAATGATAAAACTGATTTTTTTTTTCCTTTTTTATTCTAATGACTCAAGAATACAAGGAAATTATGCAAGGATACAAAATTATGACAATGACTGAATTGAAATAAGGCAAGAACAAAACACACAAAGCAAAAACCGATGGAAACAAGACAAGACAAAAACAAGAAGCGAAACTGAATGGAAATAAAAAAAAATGAAGCTTTTTTTTTATGTTTTGTTTTTAATGAACGAAACACAAAGAAAATAAATGGATAAAATCTGACCTTGGAACCTTGGCTCTGATACCAACTGATAAAAATCTGCTTGGAACAAAGCCAAGCAAACCCACACAATACTGAGATCGTTCCCAAGATAGCCAAGGCAGTTCGGTTGAAATTCTAAACCTCTTAATAACGAGCAATAAAAACATAGAGTGCTAATGGGGCGCCACAAAGGATTATCAAACCTTTGATAAGCCCAAACCAGTGAGAGCAAATTAAGGGTTTCTCAAAGCTCAAGAAATTTGCTTGGTTTTTATTAAAGATGAGTTGCTAAAAACATAGAGAAAGCAAACCTTTTATTGGGGGAGGCTACTGTTGGGGTTTCAGGCGTTGGGCGCGGCGGAAGCGCGGCTTCGAGCAAAATCGTATTTTAAAATTTTTTCAAAATACCAAATAAATTATTCAATATCTAATATGAATAATTTATCCATATTCCACCTAAACCTATTTATTCAATATCAAATATTGACATAAACATGTTGAAAACTCGCAAAACTTTTACGAAAACCGTTTTTCCGCAAAATGACTCAAAATGTATTTTCGACTGAACCGACTACCCGACACTTATGGAAACTGCCGAGGTTAGTTCCAATAGTCTCGGGATAGTTTACGGGTTGCCCGAACAGTGATGGATTCACTGGTTGGGCAGCCGTCACTCGGTTGGCTCAAAAGTCACCCGGTAACACCGTTTTTTGTCGTTTTCGCTTATTTCAACTCCGAAACACATTCCGACAATTGTGCCTGTAAGTGTTCCTAGAACATTCCAAGATCGTCTAAGAGTGATTTGTGTGTGAATTAACAAGAGAGTTTCGGAATACTCACATTGGTTGGTTGAGGAGATTTCAAAAATTTCCAAGGATGTAATGAAGCTCAAGCTTTCTTTAAGTGTTTTCAACACTTGGGTGAGTTTCCCTATCACCTTGATCCACTCCTTGATGTGCTAGCAAGAATAAAATTTGAAAGAAAACTTTGTCGTCCAAGAACATGGTTCACGACATTTGAGTGAGAGAGAAGAGGAATAGTGCATTTTTTATTTCTAAAATCATATCTTAAAGTTTACCTCAAAGTTGGTATATGTCTTTTAAAATTAAAAACAAAGTGTGTTGGAATTTACTTGAGTGTAGAGAAAGCGATCCAAGATTTAATTCTCAACAACCTACCAAATTCCTTCAAGTGTCAAACACTTTGATGTAAGTTGGTGGGTCCCACTTGAAATTCCAAATTTAAGTTGAACAATCCAACACGTATCTTCGCTTGGGCCCGAGTTCGTTTAATTCCGAATTAAGCAAATTACAGTTGCGACTTAATTAAATCCAATTTAATTAAATAATAATGCCTCGTAATATTATTACGTAAGTCGCTTACGAATTAATTCTAAATTAATTCGTTCGCTTGAATTAAAATCTAATTTTAATTCCGCTTTGAAATCCGATTTCATTTAATATATCTAATATATTATTTTAGCCCAATTAAATAAATTAAAAAGTAAAATCTAATTTCACTATTAAATTTACTTTACCGATTAATTCTAAATTAATCGCGTTCTCTCTTCTCGACGCAATTAATCCCAAATTAATTATTTCTTTGATAATTAATCCCAGATTAATTATTGCCGTAATTAATCCCAGATTAATTATTACCGTAATTAATCCCAGATTAATTATTGCCGTAATTAATCCCAGATTAATTTTCTCTTTCATAATTAATCCCATATTGATTTTCTGTTCGAGTCAAATCTCAACGGTGAATCTTCGGGAAGCGACCCAAGAGATCCATGGATATGTTGGCAGTAAATACGATCATCGGACTATCCGAATACGTGCGTACCTAGTACCACGTTCCTACCGATTTACAAGACATGGTTGGCTTCTAGCAAAGCACCGTGCCTACCCAATTCTCCAGAAATACTCTTTAAAGGAATATGTAATATTTGTCAGGCGTAGTATACATAGTATTGCGTATTACGATCCAGTATCGGATGTCACATGCTAGGCCTGAGGCTGGAATTGTGTCTGCCTCGTACAAAGCATATATCGGATCTCTGGTAACTAGTCACTATAATCGGATAATCATGACCTAGTCATATTATCCCGATGACTGCAGTACTTAAGAGTACTAGTTCCGTATCCTACGTGATCATCATCTGCATATGAATGAAGTGATACTTCCATATTGACATCATACCCAATACACTACGATTCTCAGTATACCCAGAAGAGGCATACACAGAACCTGTTAAAGTCTCGGACGACCAAAACCAAAGTATACTGATTGTCGCAAGTATTAGCGATGCAAGTCTAAGGTTAAGACCAAATACACCTACCCTGATGCGGATTCCCATAGACACATAGTCATACTACCAATGGGATTCCGCGGGGTCAATCCAGAGCGAAGCTGTTTCCGTACCATCGGTAAATAGAACCTCCTATTACACTTGCATGAGTATCCAATACCCAAATATATGAGAACTATGTCGTTATGCTTCCATAACGCGCACAAGTGTATACTAGTCTATTCCGCATTATCGATGTCCGGTCTCGATAATACTACGACTAGGGATATTTAATGATTAAACCTTATATGGATTAATATTATCTCATATCTTATTAATCTGGTACTAATCATACGGACTTTTATCATTTATATATCTCGGTAATCCAATTACAAATGATAAAAGAGTAATTTCCTTTGTCACATAGTTAATTTGTACAACAACACCATGTTCTATACAAATAGTGATACTATGGGTCATAATTGTCCAACAGTGCCAACTCCTAAAACACATCCATTACATTCATAACACATCAAATGCATCACATAAATTCCAGTTTAGCAGATTCTAACCAGCAAACCTAATTTATCAATTTTTATGCTTTAATCCAAATTTTCACAATTAATCAAATTAATCATATCACCAATCAAAGTCACCACACATGAAGCACTGAAGAACAATTCTAGATGCCATAATAGTGGTCACAACACTCTAGCATAGCAACTCTTCAACAATTGATAAATTTGGAAACTAATTACACTAATTACTTCCAAATCTACTTCACACATGCATATAAGCTCCCAATCCATCATCCACAACCTAAAGTCCTAATTTTTCAGATTTAGAAGAACCCTAGAACCTTTCTAGACAATCAAGGAACAATAAATCAAATTTACTAAGCTTGGGTATAAAGAATTACCTTTAATTCCTTTGAATCCTAAGCTTTTTCCTTGATTTATCTTTCTTTTATTCATGGTTTGATCAAACAAAACCCTAGAGCTTTTCTTCTTACAAGTTTCGGCTATGGTGATGGATATATGGAAGATGAAATTTTTTTCCCTTTATTAAAGCACAAAACCGACTTCATGAAGGGTAAAATGGGAATTTTGCAAATTTAATCATATTAAATTATTATAAAGCTTTTAAGTGGCCAATCAAATTGAAATACATTTAGCTTAATTAATTCATGCCATAACAACAAATAATAATTGGACAAAAAATCATAACATTTATGAAAAAGTTTAATTAATTAACAATTTAGATATTTAACAATTAAATATCCAAATAATTAATTAAATGTAATTATTATTATATATGTATTTTTATTTACAATAAATAACAAATACATATATTTATGGCATGTGTCAAAATCTCATTTGTCAAATAATTAATGTGTATCTAATTATATTATGTATCAAATATAAATACACAATAATTATTTACGGACAAAATCCTCTAATTGCATGTGTTGACGTTTAACGATTAAACAATCCGAATTAACTCACTTAATCCATTGAAGTATTATGAATAATCTGTATTATTCATATCGAGTTACCCAAGTGTTCAACGAGTACACTTCATATTGTGGGACTCTCTAAGTTTAGGTTTATCCGTCACGAAATCCAATTTTGTGTCCATAATCCACCCACTCATGGATTTTGACGACCACGGATAATCTCGCTAAACTATGCAAGTCAAGGTCATTGCATACGTATAATCCCTCCATCACAGGCTATCCATATTATACCTGGGGTATAGATAAAAACGTCAAACCCGTTCGGTATAATATAGTCGATATTTCATTTACGATCTCTAAATAACACTCGGAACTAATTTCCGATGTTATTCCACGGCCATGGATTTACTAGATCGTAAACACGTGAGGATGCCTATGCCCTGCACACAGGACTGACAGATCATATCTTGATATGCACTAGATATCATGAGCATTAGTCCACACCCAACGAACAGGCGGAGGTCTGATCATGGATAGATCGTTGACGTGACTGCCATCAAAGTGTGGAGGATAACTCATATATCCCACTGTGGTATCTCAAGTCAGAGGACCACTATGCTTGCTCAACTCCAGAAGGTTCCTATTGACGTTGGTGTACCATCTATTAGGAAACCTTCAGTGAGTCGTTCATTATCTTATCAAATAAACACCTACATGTCTATACGAGTCTCCCGAGACTCATGGTTCATTGGGATAAACCATCGGACTAAGTCACGATATACGACATGTACTGGTCTCAGCGGATTTAACTAACTGACCAGTGTTAGTAAATCTTGACCATGAACTTTATTTAAGGATATGTATCTCATAGCGTGCTTCCCAATGTCAATTACAAACTACGTTGTAACTGCGCACTATATTGTAAATCCTAGGGTCTTTGTCTAATATACACTTATCACTGAACCATATTCAGTTTCGATCTAATCATAATCAGATAACTAATCTTAATTAGATCGAATAAGCGTATAAAAGACAAGGGTGCTACCAGTAATATTTATGGAAAATAGAATTGCTCGTATTTATGAATCAGACATAAATACGATCCGGATTGGCACTCTGAGCACCAACCCTAAAAATTTCTCCCACTTGCTCCAGTGTCGATCCCTAGTATCATATACACATCTCAATGTGTATCACATACTGTGGCCCTCAAGAGCTCAACTTGCATTCAAGAGGTAGGCAACAACAAGTAAGCCCGCTCTACAAATCGAGTCTGTCCAACAAACCCAATCGTTTTCCTTAACCAGCATCATTCATATTCTGCAGAATCTAAATTCTACATCAATATGACTCAGACGCTATATCAGTTTTGTGTTATGGCTGCTGAGTTGTCTAAGTATGTATGGATCAAATCCAAAATACTATAAGACGACCGCAAGCGCAAACTCATATCAATACTTCTAATTATTGCGGTCACTTTGCAACTTCATAAGTCAATACTTCAAAAGTCGCAACTGATTCTACTAGTTTAGTAGAATCTATGGTGACACTCCCACTGCATCTTTCCTGACTTTATATGACATAGACCATCTAATGTCATAATTAGAATCAAATCTGATCTGACCTTATGGTTGTAGACTAAATTCTTCATGAATTAGAAACTCGTTCTTAATATCTCATAGATAACAAGAAACATGTCTCAAGATCCATCATATGGTCTATAGCATATCAAAATAACTCGTAACAATTACGATTAAATTGATATCTTTAATCGCACATAATATAATATTCATTACGCCATCATCTTATGATGCATAAGATCGACTAGACATTCTAATCAATCTTTCTTTCAATAAAGGTATCATCTTTTACGAAAGATGAATACTATATATACAAAAGACACGTTAACTATCAAACAATTATGCTAACTGTTATACAGATAGCCTTATTGTGTCCTTTATTAGATCATATCTAATACGCGACTAATGAGAGTATGTCACAAGTCTCTTAATCTTATATCATATATAAAACTTTATATCAAATATAAAAGAGACTACTCCCACTACTTACACGGAGAAAAGAAGACTAAGGATATATAATATGCTAGAAAGAAATTTGTATGCTCCCATTGACCCTACTGACGAATACATATTCTCTATACTTCGATAAAACCAAACAATCTGATTGATATCAAAATCAGAGAACATTGATTTCCAGAAAGCTTATATGAGTCTACAATAGGCTCCATAAACGAGTATATCAAACTGTGATCTTAGCAGAATACAAACTCTTGGGCCATTCTAGAATGAACCCTTCAAACAAAGAAATCACGACGGATTTCTCATTCGAAGAAATCACTCAAGAACGCCACTTTGTATTGTTTAGCCAAGAACATAGTTTAATATCAACATTAACCAACAGATACTTAACTGTTCAATTAGTGCGACTAGAAAGAGATATTCTCAGAATCTATAATAGACTACTGAGGATAACCTTTCTCACTGTTATACTATAAAGGTCAAACATTTATCAAGCTCACTTCGCTTTTGCTGCGCAAACAATTTGCACATTTTATGAACAATTCATAACGCAAGCTCTATCAAGTTCAAAACTTGATTGTAGTAATCTATGAACAATCTTAGATCTATGGTTAAATTTTAAGCTCCGGAATCGATATCAAATATCGCTCCCACTATAAGTTATAAGATAATTTTCTTCGATAAGAAAACAACAGAATCATTAAGTATCAAATACTTTGTAAATGATTCTGATATCTTATTAAACTTATACGGAAGATGTTTAAGGGTCATTTATGTTAGGGTTGGTGCTCAGAGCGCCAATCCGGATTGTATTTATGTCTGATTCATGAATACGAGCAATACTTTTTTCCATAATATTACTTTTCAAATGGTAGCACCTTTTGTCTTTTATGTACGTATTCGATCTAATTTCGATTAGATTGATTAGATTGAAACTAAATCTGGTTTAGTGATATGTATATATATTAGACAAAGACCCTAAGATTTACATCGTATTGCGCAGTTACAACATAGTTTGTAATTGACATTGGGAAGTGTCACTATAAGTTGTATATCATTAAATTAAGTTCCTGGTCAAGATTTACTGACACGAGTCGGTTAGTAAAATCTACTGAGACCAGTACATGTCGTATATCGGATTTGGTCCGATGGTTTATCCCAATGAACCATGAGTCTTAGGAGACTTTTATAGACGTGTAGGTGTTTATTTGATAAACACTGAGCGACTCACCGAAGATTTCCTAATATATGGTACACCAACGTCAATAGGAATCTTATCAGGTTGAGTAGCATATTGATTCTTTGACTTGAGATACCATTATGGATATATGAGTTATCCTCCACACTTAGATGACAGTCACGTCACCGATCTATTTAGATCAGACCTCCGCCTGTTCGTTGGGTGTGGACTCATGCTCATGATATCCTGTGTGTATCAAGATATGATCCGTCAGTTCTGTGTACAGAGCATAGGTAGTCCATCATGTGAGTAGCAATCTGTTAAATCTATGGCCATAGTATACTTTGGAAGTGAGTTCCGAATGTTATTTAGAGATTGCTAATAGATACGTCGACGAGATTATTCCTATAGAGATTTGACGTTTATATCTATATCTCTGGGATAATCCAGATACCTGTGACGGAGGGATTATACGTATGCAGTGACCTCGACCTGTATGATTCAGTAGTTTATCCGTGGTCGTCATAATTTACGGGTGGGTGAATTATGGACACAAAATTGGATTTCATGACGGATATTTCTGAATCTAGAGACTCTTACTAATGAAATATACTCGTAGAGCACTAGGGCAACTATTATGAATAATACTGATTATTTATAACTCGTTTAACGGTTAAACGAAAAAAATTCATGCGGTCGGGACCTAACGATCATTTCTCAAATTAATGTGTATTTTATTTAATACTTGATTTTATTAAATACACATTAATAAAATATCAAATTGTGATTTTTGATATATATCATTAATATATGTATTTGAGATATTTATTGTAAATATAATACATATATTTAAGATATTTATATTAATTATTTAATTGTTAAATAATTAAATTATTTATAAAGTAAATATCTTTTTTAATGATTTGCTTTCTTTAAAGCTTGGAAATGGCATGATGCCATTGGAACACATTTTGTTTGCTTTATTAAAGTTAAAGTGTTAAATTTAATTTTGCAAAATGTGTGCCAATTATTTTTGAACAAAATAAAAATAATAGTTATTTATTTTTGTTATCAAAAAATTCGAATTTTGTGTTTTTTGTTAACAAAAATTGTTTTGTTTTCATTTACAACACTTGGACAAGTTTAACAAAATTGCAAAGTGAGTTGAGAGAGTTTTGAAGGAAAATCAAAGAGAAAATCTTAAGGATTTTGGAAATTTTGTAAGTAATTCTCAATTTCCTTCAACATAGAAATTGTGTCTATTTATCTTATCTTCAATTGTGTTGCTAAGATTAATTTCTCTACTCTTTAGTTTGTAATTAAATTTGTTGGAAGCTTGTTGGATGTGATTAGCATGTGTAATTAATTTATAGAGCTTATTAGTGTAATTAAGCTTAATAAATTTATTAGAAAGTTAAAGTTACCATTCTAGAGTTAATTAGCCATTCATAATTAACCTAGAATTGTTCTTGATTAATTTCATGATGGTGAGATATAATTGGTATGGTAATTTGAAGATTAAAGTATTGAATTTTATCAATTTAATGTAAATTACCCAGTTTGAGTAATTTATGAAATTAGGGTTCTTAACCCACTCCAATTTTGGGGCTTTTCATATATATATATATATATATATATATAATATATATATATATATATATATATATATATATATATATATATATATTATATATATATATATATATGTTATAATATGATGTATATTTGATGTATGTCAAATTTGGGATTGATTGGATTTGAGCTTGATGTGTTTTGAACAAATTGGGCCAAATTACAATTAATAAAAGTTCTGGGTTGTTTTTGTAATTCTGGAAAATTACTGGGCAGTTTCGAAATTCTGGAAAAGTTTCTGGATTATGTTGCAAATTGTATAAATTATTATGGGATTGATTTGGAATCAATTAAATATGTATTTAATATTTAAGGACCAAAATGATTAATTTGTAAAGTTTAGGGGTCTCATAACAGTTAATGATAAATATGATTTTTCAGATAAAAATTCAGTTTTTATTTATTGATTAATTAGAATAAATTGGTTTATTTTAATTGCCCAAGAAAAATATTTATCAGAAATTGTTTCGGAGTGAAAATACGCGAAAACGGTGAAAAATGGTGTTACCGGGTAACAGCTGCCCAAACAGTGAACTGGTCACTGTTCGGGCAGTCCACGAACTGTCCAAATATTTTTGGGGGTGACTTGGGCAGTCCCCATGAGCATTGGTCAGTCGGTTCGGCCGGAAACGCGTTTTATGCTATTTTACGGAAAAACGTTTTCGCAAAAGTTTCGTGATTTTTCTATATTATTTATGTCGTTATATGATATTGAATAAATATATTTAGGTGAAATATGAATGAATTATTAATATTTGATATTAAATCATTTATTCGTAATTTTAAAAATTTTAAACTACGATTTCGCCTGAAAAGCGCTCATTCCGCTGCACATCTCTGATTTGACCCCAACAAAAATGGTATCAGAGCGAGTCTGATCCTGGACACCCAATATGATTAGCCCTTTAAAATTCAATGTTTAGTTTAATCATTACTAAATACATGCATGTGTTTATGTAATTTGATTAAATAATGTTAAAGCATCTTTTGTTGGAAAATCCCCGATTTAAATAAGGTTTTAAGAAAATGACTAGTATTAGGAATACTTGTTTCTTCATCCACCTTATCAATACGGATGTAAATGTTTTCATGATGCTATAGTTGTAACGTGCCAAAGCTGTGCAGTTATAGTTGAAGGTAGTTAATTTGCACCGGTAGAACTTATATGATAAGAGACAAATTCAAGTGAAAGTGGAAATCCCGAACGTGCCAAAGCTGTCAGGACTACATCGGTAGCTTAAGTTTGTCATTGACAAGTTTAACCTTGATACGCATCCTTGTGAACGTGCCAAAGATGTCATAACGAGAAACGATCAGGACCGAACCTAGGAGTCACAGTGAGTGTGATTGACAATAAGTTGTCTACCTAATGAATATACGTAGGCGAGAACGTGCCAAAGCTGTGAGTCAAAATATATTCATGGGGTCCACTTCCCATTATGGAATTCAATTTAATTATTGAATTCTCATTTCCGTTGGGGATTATGGTATTACGTAAAGTAGTGGGAGGCACTGCTAAGTTAAAAATCCTTAACTTATGCGGTGTGTAATATTATGTAAATTGTCGCTCATGTTGTTCCTTATTCTCTTTGTTTGATAGAATTAAACTTTTATCCACTGCATGCATATTATATATATGTTTTATGACTTCAATTATGGTTGCCGATTTCTAGAATAGGTTCTAGATTGGAATAGATAATGATATAATCCTTCTAGATAGAATAGTTTCTTATGCAGTAAAGATTGAGATGAATTGGTTCATGTCTCGAGATTCTTCACTGGCATTAAGAAAACCCCATTAGGTATTTGTTTATCTAATAATGACGTTTCTTGGCTTTAGTGAAATTAAGAGGTCACGTGTCAAACACTATTTGTTTTTCGATTATTTTCAAATGTTGTAAATAATTTGAAAGTAAATAATAAAGCTAAAGAAAGAAGATGCGTATAGTTGTGTATAGAAAATATTAATTTTCACAATATGACAACTGTAGATATTGGATATCAGATCTCCCGTCTAGTTATTTAAAATATTATTGAATGATTGTTTCGATATTTGATATCAGAACTTGTGACTATTTGATAGTTACTTGTTCTTTGTAAACAGTTGTTACATATTAAAACGACTAGTAGTGTCATTAACGAATAGATAGACAATAAGAAAAATATTCGGTTAAGTAAATAACTTAGAACATTATTTTATGAGATTTTATCACTTAAGTATTGGATGCTTATTCCATATGGTAAAGGATGGTCTGATATGAGATCATACCACATATCCTTATCTATTTAACGAATATTATATTCAGAAAGGTGACTAAATCTCATTTAACCAATGATTGTCATTGGAACAGAAAATTTATTAAATAGATACATTGGATGTATGTAATTTAATGAATTGTAAATTGCTTAAGGTAGTTTTATTTACTTCGTAACTTAGTCAATGAAATGTCGTGACTTAGTTACGTGGTTCTGATGAAACTCGGATAGAATATTTTGACTGGTTCAAAGATATTTGATCTAAAGTTTTGAAAATTGTATCTTTAAATTTCATCCTGAGTTTTTGAATTGTTCAAATATGTTTGATATGATCAAACATATGAATTTATGACAATTTGTTCTAAGGTTATTCGAAGAATATAATTCTTACATCAATATTATTCTTCCACGATTCCATATTGATGGAATTGGTTAGTGGAAGAAATCGAATCTTATATGATTTGATTCGTTTGATATTGAGTGTTACAAAATTAGTTTCAATACTCTTGGGGTTATGCTTCAGTAACACTAATTCATCATTTTAATTAATGTTCCATTAGTTTCTACAGTTACATATATGATATGTATAAGTAGAAAATTTGAATCTTGAAATGTTTGAAATTTGAATCTATCTTTTGTATAATTATTATATAATTGATATTACTTGCGCCTCAGAGGTACGAGTAGAAGTTTATGATTTATTTTATTTAATAGAATAATGTATTCTATTTGATAAAATATCTTTTCTACGATCTCGAGTAATAAAATTATTTATTACTTATTGTGTAACATTAGATGTTGACTATTGTAGAAAAGACTTGACTTATTGAAGTCAAATACGGTGTGATAAACTATAAATGGAACTACATAATTAATATGATGAAAATACCATTTTATTACTTCCATATAAGTGCTATAGGATGTCAGAATCATTAGCAAAGTATTTGATACTTAATGGTTCTGTTGTTTTCTTATCGAAGAAAATTATCCTATAACTTATAGTAGGAACGATATTTGATATCGATTCCGGAAATTAGCATTAGACCATAGATCTAAGATTGTTCATAGCTTACTACGATCAAGCTTGGAACTTGATTGAGCTTTTATTATGAATCGTTCATAAAATGTGCAAATAGTTTACGCAGCAAAAGCACAATGAGCTTATTAAAGGTTTGACCTTTATAGTATGACAGTGAGAAAAGTTATACTCAGCAATCTATTATAGATTATGAGGAAACTTGTCTCTAGTTGCACTCATTGAATAATTTAAAATCTGATGGTTAATGCTGATATTAAATTGTATATTTTAGCTAAAGAATACAAAGTGGCGTTTCTGAGTGGTTTCTTCAGATAAGAGATCCAGTGTGATTTTTTAGTTTGAAGAATTCATTTTAGAATGGCCTTGGAGTTTGTATTGTGCTAAGATTACAATTTAGTATATTAACTTATAGAGCCTATTGTAGACTCAGATGAACTTTCTGGAAATTTGTGTTTTCTAATTTTGATATCAGTCAGATTGTTTGATTTTATCAAAGCATAGAGAATACATATAAGATAGAAGGGTTAGTGGGAGCGTACAAATTTCTTTCTAGTATTTTACATCATAATGACATTGTCATTATTAATGTAATAATGAGATGTTTATGAGGTAAAAAGGTTTACCTCAGTCTTATTTTCTCCATGAAAGCAGTGGGAGTGGTCTCTATTATATTTGATATAAAGTTTTATATAAGATATAAAACTAATAGACTTGTGAGATACTCCTGAACGCAATAAGACTATATGTATGACAGTTAGTATAACTGCTTGACAATTAGTGTGTGTCTTATGTATAATATTCATCTTTAGTAAAGGATGATTCATTTTTCGAAAGAGATATTGATTAGAATGTCTAAACAATCTTAATGCATATGATGATAGCATAATGAATACTATATTAAGTACGATTAGAGATATCAATTTAATCGTAATTGTTACGAGTTATTTTGATATTCTCTAGACCATAAGATGGGTCTTGAAACATGTTCTTTATTATCTTTGAGATATTAAAAGTGAGTTTCTTTTTAATGGAGAATAAATCTGCAACCATTAGAGTCAGATTAGTTTTGAGTCAAATTATGACATTAGACAGTCTACATCATAAAAAGTCAGAAAACATGCAGTGAGAATGTCACAGAGGATTCTACTGTATGAGTGGAATCAGTTGCAACTTATGAAGTATTGACTTATGAAGTTACATAGCGACCTCGTATATTAGAAGTTTGTTATTAGTGTTGTGTTTGCGGTTGTCTACATAGTATTTTAGATTTGATCCGTAAATACTTAGACAACTTAGTAGCTAAAGCACAATATTGATATGGCATCTGAGTCATATCGATGTAGAACATTGTTTCTACAAAATATGAAAGATGCTAGCTAAGGAAAATGATTGTGTTTGTTGGAAAAACTCAATATGTCATAGCGAGCTTACTTGTTATTACCTACCTCTTGAGCGCTATGTGAGTTCTTGAGGGCCATGAGTATGTGATACACATTGGGATGTGTATATGATACCATGGATTGGCACAAAATCAAGTGGGAGAAATTGTTAGGGTTAATGCTCAGAGCGCCAATCCGGAACGTATTTATGTCTGATTCATGAATACGAGCAATACCTTTTTCCATAATATTACTTTTTAAATGGTAGCACCTCTTGTCTTTTATGTACGTATTCGATCTAATTTCGATTAGATTGATTAGATTGAAACTAAATCGGGTTTAGTGATATGTATATATATTAGACAAAGACCCTAGGATTTACAACGTTTTGCGCAGTTACAACATAGTTTGTAATTAACATTGGGAAGTGTCACTATAAGTTGTATATCCTTAAATTAAGTTTCTGGTCAAGATTTACTGACACAGGTCGGTTAGTAAAATCTGCTGAGACCAGTACATGTCGTATATCGGATTTGGTCCGATGGTTTATCCCAATGAACCATGAGTCTTAGGAGACTCGTATAGAAGTATAGGTGTTTATTTGATAAACACTGAGCGACTTACCAAAGATTTCCTAATATATGGTACACCAAGTCAATAGGAATCTTCTAGGGTTGAGTAGCATAGTGATTCTTTGACTTGAGATACCACTGTGGATATATGAGTTATCCTCCACACTTAGATGGCAGTCACGTCACCGATCTATTTAGATCAGACCTCCGCCTGTTCGTTGGGTGTGGACTCATGCTCATGATATCCTGTGTGTATCAAGATATGATCCGTCAGTTCTGTGTACAGAGCATAGGTAGTCCATCATGTGAGTAGCAATCTGTTAAATCTATGGCCATAGTATACTTCGGAAGTGAGTTCCGAATGTTATTTAGAGATTGCTAATAGATACGTCGACGAGATTATTCATATAGAGATTTGACGTTTATATCTATATCTCTGGGATAATCCAGATACCTGTGACGGAGGGATTATACGTATGCAGTGACCTCGACCTGTATGATTCAGTGAGTTTATCCGTGGTCGTCATAATTTACGAGTGGGTGAATTATGGACACAAAATTGGATTTCATGACGGATATGTCTGAATCTAGAGACTCTTACTAATGAAATATACTCGTAGAGCACTAGGGCAACTATTATGAATAATACTGATTATTTATAACTCGTTTAACGGTTAAACGAAAAAAATTCATGCGGTCGGGACCTAACGGTCATTTCTCAAATTAATGTGTATTTTATTTAATACTTGATTTTATTAAATACACATTAATAAAATATCAAATTGTGATTTTTGATATATATCATTAATATATGTATTTGAGATATTTATTGTAAATATAATACATATATTTAAGATATTTATATTAATTATTTAATTATTTAATTGTTAAATAATTAAATTATTTATAAAGTAAATATCTTTTTTAATGATTTCCTTTCTTTAACGCTTGGAAATGGCATGATGTCATTGGAACACATTTTGTTTGCTTTATTAAAGTTAAAGTGTTAACTTTAATTTTGCAAAATGTGTGCCAATTATTTTTGAACAAAATAAAAATAATAGTTATTTATTTTTGTTATCAAAATTTCGAATTTTATGTTTTTTGTTAACAAAAATTATTTTGTTTTCATTTACAACACTTGGACAAGTTTAACAAAATTGCAAAGTGAGTTGAGAGAGTTTTGAAGGAAAATCAAAGAGAAAAGCTTAAGGATTTTGGAAATTTTGTAAGTAATTCTCAATTTCCTTCAACATAGAAATTATTTCTATTTATCTTATCTTCAATTTTGTTGCTAAGATTAATTTCTACTCTTTAGTTTGTAATTAAATTTGTTGGAAGCTTGTTGGATGTGATTAGCATTTGTAATTAATTTATAGAGTTTATTAGTGTAATTAAACTTAATAAATTAATTAGAAAGTTAAAGTTACCATTCTAGAGTTAATTAGCCATTCATAATTAACCTATAATTTTTCTTAATTAATTTCATGATTGTTAGATTTAATTGGTATGGTAATTTGAAGATTAAAGTATTGAATTTTATCAATTTAATGTAAATTACCCAGTTTGAGTAATTTATGAAATTAGGGTTCTTAACCCACTCCAATTTTGGGGCTTTTCATATATATGTTATAATTTGATGTATATTTGATCTATGTAAAATTTGGGATTGATTGGATTTGATCTTGATGTGTTTTGAACAAATTGGGACAAATTACAATTATAAAAGTTCTGGGCTTTTTTTGTAATTCTGGAAAATTTATGGGCAGTTTCGAAATTCTGGAAAAGTTTCTGGATTATGTTGCAAATTGTATAAATTATTTTGGGATTGATTTGGAATCAATTAAATATGTATTTAATATTTAAGGACCAAAATGATTAATTCGTAAAGTTTAGGGGTCTCATAGCAATTAATGATAAATCTGATTTTTCAGATAAAAATTCTGTTTTTATTTATTGAGTAATTAGAATAAATTGGTTTATTTTAATTGCCCAAGAAAAATATTTATCAGAAATTATTTCAGAGTGAAAATACGGAAAAACGGCGAAAAATGGCGTTACCGGGTAACGGCTGCCCAAACAGTGAACTGGTCACTGTTCGGGCAGCCCACGAACTGTCCAAATATTTTTGGGGCTGACTTGGGCAGTCCCCATGAGCATTGGTCGGTCGGTTCGGCCGGAAACGTGTTTTATGTTATTTTGCGGAAAAACGTTTTCGCAAAAGTTTCATGATGTTTCTATATTATTTGTGTTGTTATATGATATCGAATAAATATGTTGAGGTGAAATATGAATGAATTATTAATATTTGATATTAAATAATTTATTTGTAAGTTTAAAAATTTTAAACTACGATTTCGCCAGAAAAGCGCTCCTTCCGCTACGCCTCTCTGATTTGACTCCAACAATTTCATCTTATTAATTATGTAGTTCCACTACAGTTTATCATTCTCACATTTGACTTCAATAAGTCTAGTCTTTTCTGCAATCGTCAACATCCAATGTTAACCACCAAGTAACAAAATAATTTTATCACTCGGGATCGAGGAAAAATATTATATCAAATAGAATACAATATTCCATTTAAATAGAATAAATGATAAACATTTACTTGTACCTATGAGACACAAGGACTTTCAATTATATAACCATTATACAAACGAAAGTTTCAAATCTCAAACTTTTTAAGATTCGAATTTTCTACTATACATATCATATATGTAACTGTAAAAACAAATGGAACCCAAATTAAATAGATGAATTAGTGTTGCGGGAGGATAACCCCAATAGTATTGAAAACAATTCGGTAACACTCAATATCAATGAATCAAATCATATAAGATTCGATAACTCCCACTGACCAATTCCATCAAAATAGAATCGCGGAAGTTTAATATTGAGTTAGAATCATATTCATTAAATAACTTTAGAACTAATTGCCTTAAAATTCATGTGTTTGATCATATCAAACATCTTTGAACAATTCAAAGATTCACGATGAATTTCAAATTATAGTTTTCAATACTACAAATAGAATATTCTTGAACCATTCAAAACATTCTATCTGTATTTCATTAGAAACATATTGAAAGTTCTTGAACAATTCAAAAACATTCAACATGTTTTCTATTGGAAACACTTAACTAAGTCATGACAATTCTTTAACAAAATTACAGAGCAAAGAAAACTATACAAGGCAACTTCTAATTTATTAAACTACATACATCCAATGTATTAGTTTAATAAAACGGTGGTCCAATGACAATCATCGGTTAACTGAGATTTAATCATAACCTGAATACAATATTCATTAAATGGATAAGGATATGTGGTGTGATCTCGTATCAGACTATCCTTTACCATAAGGAACAAGCATCCAATGTTTTTTATGATAAAACCTCATAAAGCACAGTTCTTAGTTATTTATTTTACCGAATATTTTTTCTTAATGTTTATCTTTTCATTAATGACAATACTAGTTATAGTTAAAATATGTAACAACTGTTTATACAGAACAGGTAACTATCCAATAGTCACAAGTTCCGATATCAAATATCAAAATAGTCATTAAATATTATTTTAAATAACTAGACAGAAGATCCGGTATCCAATACCTATAGTTGTCGTATTGTGAGAATCGATATTCTCTATACACAACTATACGCATTTCCTTTCTTAAGCTTTATAATTTGCGTTCAATTATTCACAACAATTGCAAATGATTGATTAGAAAACAATGTCAGATACGTAACTTCTAAAAGTCACTAAAAGCAAAGAAAAGTCATTAAAAGATAGACAAATACTAAAGAGATTTTCTTATTGCCAGTCAAGAATCTCGAGACATGAACTGATTCGTGTCAATTCTTACTGCATAAGAAACAATTCTTACTAGAATATCATATCCAAACACAGATATCCTATTAGATTACCTAATCGTGACTTAGTAACTAAGTCACAAACCATCTTGATTTTTGAGAAAATCGGAACAACAGTTCCCGATGGTTTTTAACTAATATAACAGTATCTAAGTCTACTGTCTTTCTAGAACCTATTCTAGAATTACGCAACCATAATTAAAGTCAGAAAAGTTATTCTAATAATAGACATGCAGTGGATTAGAAATGTTAATCTATAAGCAATATAGAATTAAAGGAAAACGAAACATAATTTTTCATAAAATTACACACTGCTTAAGTTCTGGATTTTAAACTCAGCAGTATCTCCCACTACTTTACGTAATACCGTAATCCCCAACGGACAACGAGAATTCAATAATTAAATTGAATTTCATAGTGAGAGTAGGATCCCATGAATATATGTCGACTCACAGCTTTGACACGTTCTCGCCTACGTATATTCATTAGGTAGACAACTCATTATCAATCACTCACCAGTGACTCCTGGTTTTGGTCCTGACCGTTTCTCGCTGTGACAGCTTTGGTACGTTCACAGTGAGGCGTATTAAGGCTACACTTTTCAATGACAAACTCAAGTTACCGATGTACTCCTGACAGCTTTGGCACGTTCAGGATTTTCACTTTCACTTGAATTTGTCTCTTATCACATAAGTTCTACCGGCGCAAATGAACTATCATCAGCCATAATTGCACATCTTTGGCACGATACAGCTACAACATCAGGAAATCATTTGCATATGTATTGACAAGGCGGACCAAGAAACATGTATCCAATACACGTTACTTTACAGCCATATTTCAAAGCGGGGATTTTCCTATGGAAGCTATACTCTACATCCAATGTATAATTTTAATCTAAATCATTTTCTAAACATTTCAATTCTACCTTAGAAAATATAACACAATTTAACCATTAAATTTTGTTACATTTTCCGTTAGCGAAGAACTGAAAAGTAAATAAACATATCTAGATTTTAAGCATGTGCGAACATTAAAATTGGATTACATATCATATATCAAGCATGAATAATGTAATGGAAGAAGCATCAGACTTGCTCTGATACTATTTTTGTTGGGGTTTCGGGTGTTAGGCGCGGCGAAAGCGTGGGTTCGGGCGAAATCGTATTTTAAAACTTTTCAAAATACCAAATAAATTATTCAATATCTAATATGAATAATTTATTCATATTCCACCTAAAACTATTTATTCAATATCAAATATTGACATAAACTTGTTGAAAACTCGCAAAACTTTTACGAAAACCGTTTTTCCGCAAAATGAAGCAAAACGCGTTTTCGACTGAGCCGACTATCCGAAACTTATGAAAACTGCCCAGTTCAGTTCCAATAGTCTCGGGATAGTTTACGGGCTGCCCGAACAGTGAAGGATTCACTGTTTGGCCAGCCGTCACCCGGTTGGCTCAAAAGTCACCCGATAACGCCGTTTTTTGCCATTTTCGCTTATTTCAACTCCGAAACACATTCTGGCAATTGTGCCAACTCCAAAAACACATCCATTACATTCATAACACATCAAATGCATCACATAAATTCCAATTTAGCAGATTCTGACCAGCAAACCTAATTTATCCATTTTTCATGCTTTAATCCAAATTTTCACAATTAATCAAATTAATCATATCACCAATCAAAGTCACCACACATGAAGCACTCAAGAACAATTATTGGTGCCATAAGAGTGGTCACAACACTCTAGAATAGCAACTCTTCAACAATTGATAAATTTGGAAACTAATTACACTAATTACTTCCAAATCTACTTCACACATGCATATAAGCTCTCAATCCATCATCCACAACCTAAAGCCCTAATTTTTCAGATTTAGAAGAACCCTAGAACTTTTCTATACAATCAATGAACAATAAATCAAATTTACTAAGCTTGGGTATAAAGAATTACCTTTAATTCCCTTGAATCCTAAGCTTTTTCCTTGATTTGTCTTTCTTTTCTTCATGGTTTGATCAAACAAAACCATAGGGCTTTTCTTCTTACAAGTTTCGGCTATGGTAATGGATATATGGAAGAAGAAAAAATTTTCCCTTTATTAAAACACAAATCCGACTTCATGAAGGGCAAAATGGGAATTTTGTAAATTTAATCATATTAAATTATTATTAAGCTTTTAAGTGGCCAATCAAATTGAAACACATTTAGCTTAATTAATTCATGTCACAACAACAAATAATAATTGGATAAAAAATCATAACATTTATGAAAAAGTTTAATTAATTAATTAACAATTTAGATATTTAACAATTAAATATCCAAATAATTAATTAAATGTACTTATTATTATATATGTATTTTTATTTACAATAAATAACAAATACATATATTTATGGCATGTGTCAAAATCTCATTTGACAAATAATTAATGTGTATCTAATCATATTATGTATCAAATACAAATACACAATAATTATTTGCGGACAAAATCCCCTAATTGTATGTGTTGACGTTTAATGATTAAACAATCAGAATTAACTCACTTAATCCGTTGAAGTATTATGAATAATCTGTATTATTCATATCGATTTGCCCAAATGCTCAACGAGTACACTTCATATTGTGGGACTCTCTAAGTTTAGGTTTATCCGTCATGAAATCCAAATTTGTGTCCATAATCCACCCACTAATGGATTATGACGACCATGGATAATCTCACTAAACTATGCAAGTCGAGGTCATTGCATACGTATAATCTCTCCGTCATAGGTTATCCCTATTATACCTGGGGAATAGATAAAAACATCAAATCAATTTGGTATAATATAGTCGACATTTCATTTACGATCTCTAAATAACACTCGAAACTAATTTCTGACGTTATACCACGGCCATGGATTTACTAGATCATAAACATGTGAGGATGCCTATGCCCAGTACACAGGACTGACGGATCCTATCTTGATACGCACTGGATATCATGAGCATCAGTCCATACCCAACGAACAGGCGGAGGTCGGATCATGGATAGATCGTTGACGTGACTGCCATCAAAGTGTGGAGGATAACTCATATATCCCGCTGTGGTATCTCAAGTCAGAGGACCACTATGCTCGCTCAACTCGAGAAGGTTTCTATTGACGTTGGTGTACCATCTATTAGGAAACCTTCAGTGAGTCGTTCAGTGTCTTATCAAATAAACACATACATGTCTATACGAGTCTCCCAATACTCATGGTTCATTGGGATAAACCATCAGACCAAGTCACAATATACAACATGTACTGGTCTCAGCGGATTTAACTAACCGACCCGTGTTAGTAAATCTTGACCAGGAACTTTATTTAAGGATATACATCTCATAGCGTGCTTCCCAATGTCAATTACAAACTACGTTGTAACTACGCACTATATTGTAAATCCTAGGGTCTTTGTCTAATATACATTTATCACTGAACTATATTCAGTTTCAATCTAATCGTAATCAGATAACTAATCTTAATTAGATCGAATAAGCGTATAAAAGACAAGGGTGCTACCAGTAATATTTATGGAAAATAGAATGCTCGTATTTATGAATCGAACATAAATACGATCCGAATTGGCACTCTAAGCACCAACCCTAACAGCTACAATCAAAACCCTAACCCACAACCAAAATAATAAATTATAATTAATACACCAAACTCATAACCAACATAATAACTCATAATTAATACACCAAACCCATAACCAAAATAATAATTAATAATTAATACACCAAACATAAAATTCAAGCCCTAATAAATCTTAATTAATACATCAAATATAATAGTCAAACCCTAATTAAATATAAAACACAAAAGCTGTAGTGATAACTTACATCTGCATTTGGACCATGAAGGATTCTGAATTGGACTTTGATGTAAATTATAAATTTGATCCATGAGTCTTCTTTCCAATGCAACTTGAATCACCAAAATCAGACATCAGATAAGAACGTTACACCCAAAATACGAAGACTGCGCAAATCCCGCTACTGCTAATCCACCATTCGGAAATTAAGCCCAAAATCAATCAAGACAGCCCATGCACGTCCAGGACCCATTCCATTATTACCGTAGACATAATAAAGCCTTCATATCATGGACCAAATTTCAAAACCCAAGGAATCTTCCAAATCCACCAAAATGGCTCAAATACATCAATCTAACCAAGCCTTGCAATCAGCCACAACTTCAAGTTAACTTGGCCCAATAAGCATAGTGTTGGACATTATGACCCATAGCGTCACTATTTGTACAGATCATGGTGTTGTTGTACAAATTAACTATGTGACAAAGGAGATTGCTATCTTATCATTTGTGATTAGATCACCTTAGATATATAAATGATAGGAGGTCCCAATGATTAGTCCTGGATTGAGAATAATATGAGACAGTATCAGTCCACAAAGGATTAATCATTAAATATCCCTAGTCAGAGTATTACCGAGATTGGACATCGGTAATGCGTAAAAGACTAGTATTGCACTTGTGCACGTTGTGAGGGCATAACGGGCATAGTTCTCATATATTTAAGTATTGGATACTTATGCAAGTGTAGTAGGAGGTTGTGTTTCACCGATAGTACGGGAAACAGCTTCGCTCTGGATAGACCCCCTCGGAATCCCATTGGTAGTATGATTATGTGTCTATGGGAGTCCGAAATCAGGGTAGGTGTATTTGGTCTTAACCTGAGACTTGCACCGCTAATACTTACGACAATCAATATACTTTGGTTTAGGTCGTCCAGGGCTTTAACCGGTTCTGTGTACGCCAATACTGGGTATATTGAGAATCGTAGAGTATTGGGTGTGATGTCAAGACGGAAGTATCACTCCAGTCATAGTGGAGATGATGTCACGTAGGATACGGTATTAGTGCTCTTAAGTGCTGCGCGGCCATCGGGATATTATGACTAGGTCATGTATATCCGATTATAGAGACTAGTTACCAGACATCCGACATGTGCTTCGTACGGGGCAGACACGACTCCAGCCCCAGGCCTAGCACGTGACCATCCGATACTAGATCGATATGCAATATACGATGTATACTACACCTGATACAGATCAATATATTCCTGTAAGGATATTTCGGAGAATTGGGTAGGCATGGCGCTTTGCTAGAAGCCAACCTTGTCTTGTGAATCGGTAAAACGTAGTACTTGGTACGTACGTGTTTGGATATTCCGATAACCGAATTTACTGCCAACATATCCGGAGATCTCATGGGTCGCTTCCCAATGATACACCGATGACGTATGACTCGCACTTTAATTAATCTGGGATTAATTAGAAGAGAGAGAAAATTAATCTGGGATTAATTGCAGAGATATTTTATCTAGGATAAAATATCAATTTAAAGAGAGAGAATGATTAATCTGGAATTAATCGATAAATAATATATTCGATATATTAAACGAAATTGGATTTCGATTAGGAATTAAAATTAGATTTTAATTCGGGCACTTGAATTAATTTAGAATTAATTCTCGAGCGACGTGATTAGTAAATTGGATTCATTAACGAGGCATCGAGAAAATCGTTAATTTAGAATTATCGAAACCGAGCTTAGAATGTGTTTGCGAAGTTACGTCGATTTTGAATCACGTGCCGCAAGTCGCATCGCAAATCACATCACAAGTCATAAAAGTCAAAACACCTTTTGGAAAAGTAACTTTGACTCTTTGACTTTGACCTTTAAAAATTTGGAGGGAAATTTTGGGGGGAAAAGACTTTTAACTTTTTGGAAAAGTGAAAGCCTTTTCCTTTTCACCTTTTACCAAGGGTAAAATGATTTAATAAACATTATTACATTTGTTTTATTTCTTTTTGGAAAAGAAAATAAATGGTAAAACATTTTAGTAATTTTGGAAATTATATAAGTGAAATGTTTTACACTTTTTCCCTTAACCTAATCTCTCATCCATCTCTCTTTTCTTCTTCAACATTCACGCCCAAGGGGCTGTGAACACTGCCCAGACCGTGAGCAATAGAGGGCATGAAGAAGTGGATTTTGTGGCAAGATCCAAGTGCTAGTACACTTCAAGAGGCATACGAAGGTGTTAGGGAAACCCACCCACGAGCCGGGAATCGTTAGACGAAGATTGAAGCTTCAAATCTCAGCTCAAAATCTGAAAAACAGTAGGCAGTGGACTGGTCACTGCAGTTGCGTTTTTGGAGGTGAAAATCAATTTTGTTCTTCACCAAATCGTCTCAACCGATCAATGTAAGTATTCCGCAACTTCTTTGATATGTATTTCACACATCTTCATGCTTGTTTGATGATCTTGGGACCTAGAATAAAACCAACAATGGCATCAAGAGCCTAGGTTCAAGCATGAAACTTTTAGGGCTTAAAATTGGGTATTTTGAATTTGAGCATGATTTTATGAAATTGGATGATTAAGTATGCTTAATATATGTTGTATTGAAGATTGATTGGATCAATTTCAAGAAATTGTGATTGGATCAAATTTCCCCAAAAATTATATGTTGGCCGAATGTAATAAGTATTTTGGAAATCTTGGATTTTTTGATTTTGATAGCTCATTCTGGATCACAGTAGATGGTCTGACTTTTTTAGAACATCACATTGATCCTATTAAGGTTGCACTTAATTGTATTTGGTCATATTATCAAGTTATGAGAGAATGAGCCAAGTTTTGTAAATTAAATAGTGTTAAATCATTAAATATTCACGAGATGTTCCAACTCATTGGAATTCAATTTATTTCCTTTTAACTCAAGCTTTTCAATACAAAGATGTATTATGTAGTTTTTGTTTTGCAACATTTTCAACATATAACACTTTTGCCTAGTCAATGGGATATTTGTGAAAAAATTTAGAACTTTTAAAAGTTTTTAATGATGTTACAAATATTTTTAGCAAAGTTTATTATATTACAATAAATTTATTTCTTAATGAATGTTTAAATATTTTCGGTACTCTATATGAGCACGCTTAAAGTTCGAATGTTAATGATATTGTTTTAATTGATGCTATTCTTGTTATGAAGAGAAAATGATTGAGTTATTTTAAAAATATTTCATTGTTTTATCTTATTGCCACAGTTTTATCCTAAATTTAAATTAGAAGGTTTGAATAATGGTTTACTTACTTACTATACATATTTAGGAATAACTGATGAAATAAATATTATAAATATAATAGATAAAATAAAAATTGATTTAATATATTTATTTAATGATTATGTTAGTAGATATCACTTGCAATCATTAGGACAATCTAGTAGAGAACCTGTAATACATTCAAGACTTAGCGTAGGTGATCGTTGGTTACTACAACGAAATAAAAAAAAACATAGGGATAACACGACTAACAACCCAGAATTAGATAATTATTTATCTACCAATTTAGAGTTTCCTCATGAAAGTTTAGTCCGTAAAAATTTTCAAGTACTTGACTCCTGGAACCGACATCAAAATGTCTATCCTGTTTTATCAATTATTGCTAAAAAGGTACTGGCAACACCTATTTCCACCATTGCGGTTGAACAAGCCTTCAGTTTAAGAGTCAATATTTTGAAAGCGAGGCGGCCTTCATTAAATCCAAGCACTTTAGAAGCAATAGCATGTGTGGATGATTGGACCCAAGCTGATATGAGGCAATAAGAATATGCCCCCTATGACTTTGAATACTTGTTCGACAATGCACCAAGCGGAACAGGAGCTGAAGGATCAACAGACACATATAATGATGATGATTGATGAGTAAATAATTGTAATGAGGAACTATCTTAAGAATATAATTGAACTATGTGAGCTTTAATTCCTCTTACCCCTAGAGGATACTTATACAACTTAAGTTTTTGAAAATTTAAATTCAAGCACTTTATTTTATTTTTAATTTAATGTAATTTAAATTCAAATGAATAATTTTAAATAAATTTTATAATCTCATTTTTTATTTTTTAAAAATTTATTATTAAACTTTTAAATTTAAAAAAAAAAAAAACCGTCTGGTTCGGTTCCGGTTCTCGGTTCCACAAGTATGGAACCAAGAAAAGATGGGTTCGATTCCGGTTCGGAACCAAACCGAACCATTGGCCGGGTCTATATTTATCAACCAATGACAAGAATGTAAAAAAAAAAAACATAGGGATAACACGACTAACAACCCAGAATTAGATAATTATTTATCTACCAATTTCGAGTTTCCTCATGAAAGTTTAGTCCGTAAAAATTTTCAAGTACTTGACTCGTGGAACCGACATTAAAATGTCTATCATGTTTTATCAATTATTGCTAAAGAGGTACTGGCAACACATGTTTCCACCATTGCGGTTGAACAAGCCTTCAGCTTAAGAGTCAATATTTTGAAAGCGATGCGGCCTTCATTAAATCCAAGCACTTTAGAAGCAATAGCATGTGTGGATGATTGGACCCGAGCTGATATGAGGCAATAAGAATATGCCCCCGATGACTTTGAATACTTGTTCGACAATGCACCAAGCGGAACAGGAGCTGAAGGATCAACAGACACATATAATGATGATGATTGATGAGTAAATAATTGTAATGAGGAACTATCTTAAGAATATAATTGAACTATGTGAGCTTTAATTCCTCTTACCCCTAGAGGATACTTATGCAACTTAAGTTTTTGAAAATTTAAGTTCAAGCACTTTATTTTATTTTTAATTTAATGTAATTTAAATTCAAATGAATAATTTTAAATAAATTTTATAATCTCATTTTTTATTTTTTAAAAATTTATTATTAAACTTTTAAATTTAAAAAAAAAAAAAACCGTCTGGTTCGGTTCCGGTTCTCGGTTCCACAAGTATGGAACCAAGAAAAGATGGGTTCGATTCCGGTTCGGAACCAAACCGAACCATTGGCCGGGTCTATATTTATCAACCAATGACAAGAATGTAAAAAAAAAAAAAAAAACACATATATATGTAAACATCAAAACTAATTTTTTTCGAGCTTTAATTGGGACCATTAGATGATGATATAGGATCCATTTGTCCGAAGAAAGAAACAAAATGACAACCTTTCTAGAACCAAAGAATTATATGGTTAAAAATTATAAATCGTTGCTACTCACACATACATATAGAGATACCTATCTAATATTTGTGACACAAAAAAAGAGAGAAATTATAAATCGTAATATAATATTATTTATCTTTTAACTTATTAAAACATGTATTCTTTTATCTTATTGAGTTAAGGAACAAAATGTTTGAGTATTAAATCAAGAAAATAGTGTTTCACTTAAAAAAAAAAAAAATAGATCTAGCATATTTCGGTACATATATAAAACCAAACAACAATGCTAGTTTCATCCATGAATACTCTATCTCAATACCTAATTTTTTTCTTTTTATATCCAAAATAGTAAATTCAAAAAGTAAATTTTGAATCCTTAAATTTTTTTTTTTTTTTTTATTTTGGACATAAAAATGTAAAAATTTGATATTGAGAAAGAGTATTCAAGGAGTGCAACTAGCCATAATCCGTGAGTAATAGCCTTTGACAAACTATAAGTTATTGTTAAAATCAATAATGATAAATATATTGAATGAGTACATATTCCATACACAGTTAAATTGTGATTTTAAATTAAAGTTTTAATTTAATTAAATATTTTTTATACCAACAACCTCTCTTGATTGGTTTATAATTTTGTGCTCATGAAGTACATCTATCATTACTCTATTAAAATAGTTGGTAATTAAATTAAATAAAGGAGATATATATGAGGTTTAATGAATAAAAAATTATTGTTCCAACTAAATTAGAAAACTATTATATGAATATTAGATGAGTGTCAAGAACACTCAGTTTTTATCAAGTTATTCTAGAATTAAATTTCTTCCAACAGACATCGAAGGTTTGTACATAAAGTAATTTTCATCGAGGACAATTTAATTGACATAAATTTTCATCCAGCTTGCATGCATCGACTTCCATAAATTGAGCTCTCATTTCAGAACTCAAATCATCCCCAACAAGCAGGTTCCAAGACAAGAGAGTTTGGTAGAGAGTGTAGTTAGTGTGTGAGATTTTTTGTATAAGTTTTTTAATACTTATAAATTATATTCAACCAGTAATAGAGAGTATTTATTTGTCCTCAAAAAATACTCTTTTGTGATCAGATAATCACTATAAGTGGTATCATAACTTTGGTTACAAGTTGGGAAAAATTCAGGTTTCGGAAAAGTTCTCACAAATCAATTTTGTGCATACCATTAGCTTGTTCACGTTGAAAATAGCACGGTGATCTTTTTCGGCGATTAAACGAAGACCAGAGCAAGCTACATGCGCCGACTAGGGAGCTACCCACGCGCACCACGCGCCGTCACACGCTTTCAAATGTTAAAGACAACCAACGTTAGCAGCCACGTAAGCCACACGTCGCATAAGTCAGTGACACGTCAATGAATAGTCAGTGCCACGTCAGCAGCCACGTTATGGATGCGTGTCCGCCACATTATCGGACTCGTCAATAAAACCGGTCTCATTTCTGCCACATCATCAGCCATGTGTCTGCCACGTCATCATACATAGTAAATTTCATTGAGTCCTCTAAAATCTCTGAAATTTACAGTTTGACCCCATAAGTTTTAGAAATTTATAAATCGGTCATGTGTCTAATTTGGACTAACAAATAGTCAAATCTACCATTTTCGACCATTCCGAACGTAACGCTAACCTCTGATTTATGAAAATCAGCCCCGATTTTATTCTATTTTCATTTTAAACCTTAAAATTAAAACGGAAATGGAAGATTTCTCTTCTGGTGCGATGATCAAGATGACATCAACCAATTACTCCCTCTGGAGGCTTCGAATGATAGAGTATTTCCACTACGAAGATCTTATTGATATGATCGATGAGAAATGAGTGAGACTAGATTCAGTCAAATAGAGTGACTGTAATAATCTCAATAACAGAACTCTCGGTCAGATTAGACAGTGGATCGGCCACAGCGTCTTCCACCATGTAGCACATGATATAGATGCTTACGAAATATATATATGCATGTACCAAGCCAAGGCTACTCAGAATAAAGCTTTGTTAATGAGGCGTTTGGTGAATTTGAAGCTACAAATTGGAACTTCTGTTGTAGACACACCAATGAGTTCCAAAGCCCGGTGAATCAATTGTCTACAGTAGACATACAATTAAAAGATGAAGTACAAGCCCTCATACTACTCAGTTATCTTCCTGATAGCTTGTAATACTTCATTTTTTATTTTACCAAATTATTATTGCATTATTATTCAAACCTAACACACCCCACACCTTAATTATCATCACCAAGCATGTTCTTATGTCTACAAACTATTAAAACCAAACAAAATTATATACCCCACCATTAACTCTATTAACCATCACCAATTTCATTACTATCAACACCTTATCATTTGTTTTAAATTGTATTCAAGAGGAGAATGTGAGGTTCTTTTGAGCATTTCCAGTGAGACATTTGAGAGCAATCCTAGGGAGTTTTATAGAGAGAAATCGAGAGCATTTGAGAGAGAACACATCGTTCAACATCTTCTGATCTCCGTTTTCGATGAGTGACCACATTTGGAGAATCCCCTCGACGAGATAAATCAACGTCGCTGGACCGCCGTCGAGATTCCCACTCACACGTTGTCCCATTGCTGCTCCACACGCTGCCGCGCATGTATGATACCTCCCGAACCCAAATTTTCCCATCGTCGAGATACGTAAGTTTGAAACTTTGTTTGCCCAAATCGGACCTTCAGTTGTTGAGGAACGAGCCAAAATGGTTGTTATCGTTGTTTAATCGATCATCAGTGACCACCGTGCTTCAGCCCTCACCACCACCATCACTGTGACCGCTGTGACGTATACTGACCAGCAGCTCTTTTGTTGTGAGATTTGGAGGTCATTGGAGCTTGGTACGTGAATATTACCATTTTGGGGTGTAAATTATGATTTTGAAAGTTTTGGACTTAATTGCATATTAGCATGATTATAATGGTAAATTTGTAAATTCTATTTTCAGGGGTTAATAAGTAATATTTGAGAGTTTTAGGACTATATGGACATAGTAGACAATTTTTTGGGATAAAATGTAAATTTAGAAAGTTTATGGGTAAAATCATAATTTTGGAAAAGTTGAGGAATTTGATCATAATTTTATATTTTCATATTCTTAGCAAGGATATAGACATATTAAGGACATTTGCATAGACAGAGGTAAATACAACGCACGATGATTCCCTTAACATAATTGTTTGTTAATTGATGGTTGTTGTGAACGTCTATATATATATATATATATATATATTGAGTTATTGAAAGCATTAGAAATATGAATACATGATTGTTGAGATGAGATTGATGGATTGAATATGAGATGTGATTGTATTGGATGATGTATGTTATTATGTTATGCTGCTGGGTTTTATATAATAGTGGTCGGAGATGAGATGAGATGTTATGAGAGATTATGCGAGATGATATAGTGGAAAACCTCTCTCATTGGTTTCAACCCACTTACACATACGTGCAAGATGATGAAACCTTGGGAGTTGTGATGAGGTACTCTCTCATTAGTTTCAATCCACTATTATATCGGACCCGGATGAGCAACCATATTTGAATTGTATGACCTTTATTATGCTCGAACTAAAGAAGTCTGCGAACCCCTTTCTTGGGTTGGGCACGCTCTAGAGAGGGGGTCGTGACACATTTGGTATCAGAGACTAAGATTTTAGATTATGTAGACACATTTCATTAGACGAGGGTATTAACGGGGTAGTTTTATGTTTATAGGAAAATGACTGGATGTGGCTGTGGTACTGGTTCTCAGCGTAGGAGAGGGAGAGCTCGACAATATGTGAGAATGTCGGGTATTGGTATTGAGAAACCTTACACTCAGCCTGTAGATCCTGAACCGGATGTAGCTTCATATGGTGTTCCGCCGATTATTGAGAGTAGTGAAGGTTCTAGACCTTTACTCCAGTAGTTTCAACAGCTGCCTCTACCGCTATTCATGTAGCTGCAGCTGACGCGGTTCTTACGACTGTACCTAATATGACCCATGACCCTCATTCAGCTCACCGACAGCCACACATCTAGAAGATATATTAGGGAGATTTATTGATATAGTTTCACATATGGTTTCTAGAGGGCCAGCGACTAATGTAACTTTGAGCAGCAGTGGTAATACAAGCAAGCTGGACCAGTTTCTTAATTTGACGCCTCCTCAGTTTCATGTCACGATTGATCCCCTCGTAACAAAGAAGTGGAAGTATGACATCGAGCACATATTTAGCGTGTTGGACTTGACCGATCAAGAGAAGGTTAAATTTGCTGCTTTTATGATGAGAGCTGAAGTTGAGACCTAGTGGAAGCACACTGAGACTATACTGACGGATAGTTTGAGATCACCAGATTATTGGATAACTGATGGACCTAGAAGACCTCAGTATATTACGTGGGATATGTTCGAGGAATCCTTCAATGATAAGTATTTCCCTTATGCTTATCGGAGTAAGCAGCGTCGTCTGTTTGAGCATATGGTTCAGAGACCAATATAGACAATGATTGAGTATGAGAAACAGATGATTTCCTTATCTCACTATTATCCAGAGTTGATATGACTTGAGGATGAAAAATACGAGAAATTCAAGGGTAGACTGAGATAAGAGATTAGATCAAGGATCTCGATTTATGGGAAGATGTCATACTCAATGCTGGTTGACAAGGCTATTATTGCAGAGAGTGACATCAAAATCGAGAGAGAAAACAGAGCAGTTTTACAAGAGACCAGAAAGAAAAGGCATGATGAAATCTCTGAGAGGAGACAGGGTAAATCGAATAACATACTGCATTTTTTGCAGCAGAATCATTATAGGATACCACCCAGAGGTACTCAAAGTGCATATTTTGAGATTCAGTTCCATGGGAGTCAGACTGAGCATGGTAATAGTAAAGTCATAATTTTGTTGATCGGAGTGCTGTGAGTGTATCATATCGACCTATTGGCCCACGTAGGTGCTATATCTGTGGTTAGGAGGGTCATATCAACATGGTCAAAGAAGCCTATCTTATGCAACCTCGGGATGATGCATGCTATTGACATGCTGCGATCTCGAAAGAGAATGATCTACAAAGACCTACAAAACAAAACAAAACAAAGGTCACGAGGGAAAGCTCACCTCCTCGGGCTGTCACAAAGCAAAAAGGCCTCGACGGGACGTAACCCAGCCCCGAGTTGATAATAACGTATCAATCACAATGGAATGTTACCTCATTGTGCCATCAACACTCGACCATGGGGGAGAAATTATACCTCATGCCAACAAAGATAAAGAGGCCTCATTGGAACGTAACCTGATCCCGATCCTTTATAAGCACTCGGCCACAAGAGAATACTCCATCCTTGTGCCACTCAACAAGAATAAGACCTCAGCGAGACATAACCCAATCCCGAGCCAACGAATCACTATGGCCTTGGCGGTACAAGAGCAGATCTGATCCATCAAACCATCATGGCCTCGATGATATAAAAGCAGACCCGAGCCATCAAACCTCTACTGCTTCGGCGGTAAAAAACAGACTTGATCCATCAAACTACCACGGCCTCAGCGGTACAATAGCATACCCGAGCCATCAAACTTCTATGGCCTCGGCGGTACAAAAGCAAACATGTGCCCTCAAACTTCTACGGCCTCTGCGGTACAAGAGCGGACCTGAGCCCTCAAATTTCTATGGCCTCGACGGTACAAAAGTAGACTCAAGCCATCAAACTTCTACTACTTCGGTGATACAAAAGCAAACCCGAGTCATCAAATCACTAAGGCCTCAGCGGTACTAAAGCAGACCTGAGCCATCAAATCACTTCGGCTTCAGCGGTATTAAATTAGAACCGAGCCATCAAACACACAAAATAAACAAGCATGGATAAACAAGTTTTTATCTAAGAGAGGGAAAGTCTAACTCGTATTCTTGGGATCTACTGCCCTTCTTATAACTATTTGACGGTCATTACAAGATAGGCTCTATTGGAAATATCTCCCCAACATCTCAATACTCCAAGGCTTCTCGAGCCGGGTACCGTCCAACTACTCCATGTGATAAGTTTCCGACCTGATGACTGTCGCTATCAGCGCTGGACAGCCTTCATAGCCACTTGGTCTATGCACTCATTCAGATAGCCGTTTTTTACCAGGTCTTCCACCTGCTCCCGCAGGTCCCTGCATCCATTTGTGGCATGTTCCCTTACATTATAGTGCATATAGTAAGCCCTGTAGTTTCCTTTCTCAATCGAGAACTATTAGTGTCCTAGACATGCCACGGGATCTCTAAGCGTGATTCGTGTGTGTGAATAAAATCAAAATAAGTTGCGGAGGACTTACATTGAACGGCTTGAGTTCAAAACTTTTATGGATGTTGAAGCTTCCAGGCTCATGGGTGAGTATCCCTATCACCATCATTTGACTCCCTTATGTAATAGGAAGAACAAATGGAACAAATTTTATCTCCCAAGGAGAAGCAAATTTGCCCGAGAGAGAGAGGAGTGATCGGCCCTTCTCCAAGATGCACAGGCCATTTGGCCGATTACTTCAAAAACAAAAGATGGTCAAAATGCTTCCTTTTCTTTCGGCCAAGCAAACAACAAAGGCAATTTTTTTGCCGTTTATTGCAAAGGCCATTTGGTCGATTCTCCAAGAGCAGCCATCAAAGGCCAATCGGCCAATTGAAAAATCAGAAGCCATTAGCTTTGGCTTATTCGGCCAATTGAGAGAGATAGAGCAAAAAGCTTTTTTTTTTCATTTCTACCAAATGAATGAAGTCAATGGCATTAAATGAATAAGCAAAAAGCAAAAGTCAGAGAGTTAAAATTGGCCACACTTTATAAAAGCAAAGCAATAAATGATCAGAGACCATTTTTGATTTCTATCGGCCAATTCATATTTTTTCAATTTTGTGGACATTCGACCAAGAGACAACTAAGGCCATTCGGCCAAATGTCATATAAAGAGAGATTAATTTTTAAAATTAAATGTGTTGAGTATTATTCAAGTTTCCACCAAAACTCATCATCCAAATCAATCACCAAAGGTGATTAATGATGTAAGTGAAAAGGGCCACGGTTTAAATTCAAAATTCAAAATTCAAGTGGGCTTGCTCAACACGCTTTTGGGCTCGGTTCGTTTAATCTGATTAAATTAATTTTCGTCGCGACACAATTAAATCAAATTTAATTAAATAATAATACCCAGTAAAACTATTACGAAAATCACTCGCAAATTAATTCCAAATTAATTCGTTCGCTAAAATTAAAATCCAATTTAATTTCTCGTTGAAATCCGATTTCAATTAATATATCTAATATATTATATAGCCCAATTAAATAAATTAAATAGTAAAATCTAATTTAACTATCAAATTTATTTTACCGATTAATTCCAAATTAATCGCGTTCTCTCCTCTCGACATATTTAATCCTAGATAAATTCTCGACGCAATTAATCCCAGATTAATTCTTTCTCTGATAATTAATCCCAGATTAATTCTTGCCGTAATTAATCCCAGATTAATTTTCTCTCTTTATTAATCCCAGATTAATATTCTCTCTCTTAATTAATCTCAGATTAATATTGTTCAAGTCAAACATCATCGGTGAATCTTTGGGATGCGAACCAAGAGATCCCTGGATATGTTGGCAGTAAATACGGTCATCGGACTATCCGAACATGTGCGTACCCGGTACCACGTTCTTACCAATTTATTATACATGGTTGGCTTCTAGCAAAGCACCGTGCCTACCCGATTCTCCAGAAATATTCTTCTATGGAATATATGATCCTTGTCAGGCGTAGTATACGTAGTATTGCGTATTACGATCCAGTATCGGATGTCACATGCTAGGCCTGGGGATGGAGTTGTGTCTGCCCCGTACGAAGCATATATCGGATCACTAGCAACTAGTCTCTTTATGATCGGAAAGTCATGACCTATTCATACTTCCCCGATGGCTATAGCACTTAGAGTACCAGTTCTGTATCTCTGCGTGATCATCATCTCCATATGACTGAAGTGATAATTCCATCTTGACATCACACCAACACACTACGATTCTCAGTATACCCAGAAGAGTCGTACACAGAACCTGTTAAAGCCCCGGACGACCAAAACCAAAGTATATTGATTGTCGTAAGTATTAGCGATGCAAGTCTCAGGTTAAGACCAAATACACCTACCCTGATTCGGATTCCCATAGACACATAGTCATACTACTAATGAGATTCCGAATGGTCTATCCAGAGCGAAGCTGTTTCCGTACCATCGGTAAATAGAACCTCATATTACACTTGCATGAGTATCCAATACCCAAATATATGAGAACTATGTCGTTACGCTTCCATAACGCGCACAAGTGTAATACTAGTCTATTCCGCATTATCGATGTCCAGTCTCGATAACACTACGACTAGGGATATTTAATGGTTAAACCTTAGTGGATTAATATTGTCTCATATCTTATTAATCTGGTACTAATCATATGGACTTTCATCATTTATATATCTAGGTTGTTGGAGTTTCTAGGCCCATAGGATCGAATAACAAACATGAAACAAGTGCTAATACAAATCGAGAAAGTCTCGGAATACTTACATCGATCGGTTGAGCGACGCGGAGGCAACAAGAACTTCAAATTCTGATCCTCACTGTCACGGCAAACTGCAGTCCAAGCTCACTGGTTTGGCGTGAATGGTGGTCCTTCGTCAAGCTCCAAGCTTCGTCGAATGGTTCCCGGCTCATGGGTGGACTTCCCTATCACCTTCGTATGTCTCGTAAGTGTGCTAGCACTTGTGATTTTACCACAAAACCCACTCTTGGCTTCCCTCACTGCTCGGTTTTGGAACAAAACCAGTGAGCAATTTTTTTGCCCTCTTGGGCGTGAAGAGAGAAAGAGATGAAGTGAGAGAGATTGTATTTGGTTGTTCCAAATTTGTGTATTAAATACACACATTTGAATTTCAAATGCATTTCACTTGAATTTGGCTTTCAAAAAGCAAACCATTAAAGCCTTAATGGCACCAACCACACACATCACTTCCATCAATCATGAATAGTGACTTGCGTCAATCACTCAAAGTGAAAGACATCCATCACTTGATTGACGAATGATGTGACGCTAGATGCGACTAGCGATTTGACGCTTGATTTAACTTGCGTGCCGCACTCGAATTCGAAATGTGAATGCGCTCGCAAATAATCTCGGGCTCGGGTTCGCTAATTCCAAATTAACGAATTTTTCGTTGCGTCGTAATTAAATGATTACGCCTAGCGAAATCACTATTCACGTCGCTAATGAATTAATTCTAAATTAATTCGTTCGCCCGAATTAAAATCTAATTTTAATTCCGCGTCGAAATCCAATTTCGTTTAATATATCAAATATATTAATTTCTCGATTAATTCCAAATTAATCGTTATCTCTCTTTTATTGATATTTTATCCCAGATAAAATATCTCCGTAATTAATTCCAGATTAATTTTCTCTCTCTTCTAATTAATCCCAGATTAATTTAGAGTGCGAGTCATACGTCATCGGTGAATCTTTGGGAAGCGACCCATGAGATCTCCGGATATGTTGGCAGTAAATTCGGTCGTCGGACTATCCGAACACGTAAGTACCAAGTACTACGTTTATACCGATTTACAAGACAAGGCTGGCCTCTAGCAAAGCACCATGCCTACCCAATTCTCCGGAAATATCCTTACAGGAATAAGGATCTATATCAAGCGTAGTATACCGTAGTATTGCGTATTTCTGTCCAGTATCTTGATGTCACGTGCTAGGCTTGGGGCTGGAATTGTGTCTGCCTCGTATGAAGCACATATCGGATCTCTGGTAACTAGTCTCTATAATCGGATAAACATGGCCTAGTCATAATATCCCGATAGCTCGAGCATATAAGAGAACGAGTTCCGTATCCTATGTGACCATCTTCTCCATATGACTGGAGTGACACTTCCATCTCGACATCACACCCAATACACTACGATTCTCAATATACCCAGTATTGGCGTACACAGAACCTGTTAAAGCCCTGGACGACCTCAACCAAAGTATATTGATTATCGCAAGTATTAGCGATGCAAGTCTTAGGTTAAGACCAAATACACCTACCCTGATTTCGGATTTCCATAGACACATAGTCATACTACCAATGGAATTCCGAGGGGGTCTATCCAGAGCGAAGCTGTTTCCCGTACCATCGGTAAAACACAACCTCCTATTACACTTGCATGAGTATCCTATACCCAAATATATGAGAACTATGTCGTTGTGCCCTCACAACGCGCACAAGTGCAATATTAGTCTTTTACGTATTATCGATGTCCAATCTCAATAATACTCTGACTATGGATATTTAATGATTTATCCTTCGTGGATTGATACTGTCTCATATCATTCTCAATCCAGGAACAAATCATAAGGACCTCTCATCATTTATACATATAGGTGATCTAATCACAAATGATAAGAGTGCAATCTCCTTTGTCACATAGTTAATTTGTACAACAACACCATGATCTGTACAAATAGTGACGCTATGGGTCATAATTTTCCAACATAGGTAATCCAATCACAAATAATAAAAGAGCAATTTCCTTTGTCATATAGTTAATTTGTACAACAACACCATGTTCTGTACAAATAGTGATGCTATGGGTCATAATTATCCAACAATCTCCCACTTGGCCTAGCCAATCACTCAAGCGTCTAACACCTGAACTATGTACGAGTTGCTCACACTTCAGCTGAGAGACAGCTTTCGTCAGCGGATTTGAAAGGTTATCATCTTATGTGATTTATTCGATCATCACATCGCCACAATGTATGATCTTACGAATCAGATGAAAAAGTTGAAGTACATACTTGGATCATTGATGAGACCATGGTTCTTTAGCCTGTATTGTAGCCTAGCTCAGCTGCTAACAGAACTACTTCTAATCCAATTAGGAATTTTATAGATCCAAAATGTTTCTTTTGTTGCCTCAGCTGCAGCAATATTCCACTCTTGTTGTTTTTCTGGCAACAATGTCTTGCTTGGAAGATTTCCAGCTTATTGTTCCGTTATTCAAACTATAATGTACCCTTATTGCGACTTATAGTCGTCTTTGTCGGTTTGGAAACTTGCAACGGTGAACCTAATCACCTCAAGTTCTCATTCTCCATAAATTAAGAAAGCATCATTGGTTCATCCAAGATACTCAAGGATGTTCTTAATTTCAATCCAGTGACCATCACCTGGATTGGCCTTATTGCGTCTACATATGCTCAAAGCTTATGAGACATTAGGTCACGTACATATCAAAACGTACGAACACTGAGAGAGTGTCAGCGACTTTTTAGATCTAACCCAGTAGACCTTTATTCCTAGAATAAAGCCTGCTTCTCTTAGGTATTCCATGGAGAATGTTTTTCATGAAAGCCAAGCTTTCACCGATTTTAGTATGAGAATGTCATTGCTAAGAAGCAATGACATCATCAATGTATAGGACAATCATTGTCAGTGCGCTCCCACTAACCTTCTTATATATACAAGAATCATCTTCGTTTTGAATTAAATCATATACCATTATGATTATATCAAAACGCTGATTCCAAGAACGCAATACTTTCTTCAATCCATAAATGGATCGATTTAACTTGCAAACCTTGTTTGCATGTTTTGGCATGACAAAAACCGTCAGGATGTTGCATACAAACATCCTCTAAAAGGTTTCCGTTAAGGAAAGCGAATTTGGCGTCCAGCTGTCATATTTCATAAATGAAATATACAGTTATAGCAAGCATTATCCAAATGGATTTAATCATGGCAACAGGTAAAAACTTTCGTCGTAGTCGACACTATGTCGTTGACGATACCCTTTTTCTATACAAGCCTAGCTTTGTACATTTGTATGTTGCCATCCATGTATGTCTTCCTTGAAGACTCATTTAGTATCATTAGACACAATGCCTTCTGGTACATCAACCAGTGTCCAAACTTAGTTGGTATACATGGAATCCATTTCGGACTTCATGGCACTTCGCCATAAAACGGAGTTGATACCTTGTATCACTTCCTCATACATAGTCGGTTCGTCTTTCTCAATAAGATTAATATCTACATGAGGTGAGATCAGAAACCCATACCTCCTAGGTTGTTTTCTGACTCTCTCCCACCTACGCGGTTCTTGTGTATTCAAAGATTATTGGTACAGTTTCATCGCTGATGAACTGTTGGTGTTCTGTGAGGACTCGGTGCCTGGAACAGTATTACTCCGATTTTCATCGAGTTTTACTTTCCTCCCACTTTCCACTGCATATAGGAATTCCTCTTAGGAAAACCGCATGGAGAGCAACAATTGAATTGTTCTCTTGTGAGTTGTATAAGTATTATACTTTTGTTTCCCTAGGACAACCTACAAATAGGCACTTATCCAAATTGGGTTCTAGTTTGGTAGCATCCAAACATATGCCTAGCATTCCCAAATCTTTAGGCATGAGAACCCGGTTTCTTTCCTATTCATATCTAATAGGAAGTTTGTCTAACAGATTTTCATGGAACCTTATTCAAAATAAGTATTGCACTGATTAGTGTGTATCCTCAGAAGGAAATTGGTAGCTCAGAGTGACTCATATGTTTAAGTATTTTACACTATAGTCCAACCGAAATATTTTAATACTTAGACGGTATGTTTTCTTACTTCCTGTCGAAACACTTTGAATTACTCAAAAGTTTCTGACTTGTGTTTCATAAGATACACATAACCGTAACGCGATGCCATATCCGAAAAGGTTACGGAGCATTCATATCCACCTCTAGCCTAGCTAGAAATGGGCCCACTTACGTCACTATGAACTAGGGCTAACAGATCGATGGCACTTACACTTTTACCTAGTAAAAGGTGTTTTAGGCACTTTGCCTGTTAAACTAGATTCGTAGACATCATTTAAATTAGAATCAAATCCGTCCAAGTATCCACTCTTCGAAAGTATGGATCTACGAGTCTTGTTAATGTGTCCCAGACAACAATGCCACTAATAAGTCTCATTTGATTTACTCAGTTTGAGCCTTTTGTTTGTCATATTATATGTTTGAGATTTATTTATATTCAAAATATAAATGATGTTATTCACATCTAATATGTATATCTCAATATCATCTTTATCAACAAAACACATTGTGTTCTGGAATACAAAGGTATACCCGCAACGGGTTAAACTAGATACAGAGATAATATTTCTAGTCAAACTAGGTACATTATAACAGTTTCCTAATTTAAGTACATACCCAAAGGGCAGTTCCAAAATTATGTTCCGATGGTCAAAACGGCGACTCTCGTCCAGTTTCCGACTCGCAGGTCGATCTCATCTGAAGCCAGTCTCCTGCTTATTAGCAGATCCCGCACATCAGTACATATATTCATGTACCACATCTAATATCAAAAATCCAATTTTAAAACCAGTAGTGAACATGTTTATAACAAACATTCTTGAAGCCGGAGCCTTGTCCCCCCTTCACTTCCTTCATGTCTGCCTTGTCCATATGGCAGTCACACTTCTAGTGACCCCGTTTGCCACAGTTTAGGCAGACAACTTGGGATATGTCATTTTAAGAAGCTCTGGCTGTACATAATAGATTGAGCACTAAAGTTATCATCACAATGAGTATTCCTAAGCTCATGTTCTACTATTCGCTCAACTCCGGGCTCATGCTCGAGAGGTTTCTCTATCAAATAGAATAACTTCTCAGCTCCAAGGACTATCCTGAAGTTCTATTCCCAATCTGAAAATTAGAGCCGTTAAAGACATTTTCCCCAGGATTATGTCATTTGACGCTAATCTTTCAGTCATCTTGATTTCTATAGTCCAATTAGGGGTGGCAATGGGCCGGGCCGGGCCGGGCTTTTACAAGCCCGGCCCTAGCCTGGCCAACCAAAAAAAAGCCCGGCCCCGTGAAAAGCCCGGCCCGAGTCGGGCCGGGCTCGGGCCAGGGCTTTTTTTAGGCCCGAATTTTAAAAAAAATTAAAAAAAATACAAATATAAAATATATTTACACTATATATAAAGACAATTTATAAATAAATCACAAATTTTATTGATAAATTAACAATTTAAATACTAAAAATAAATAAAAATGATACAAGCATATTAAAATATATATATATTTATTTTTTTTTATTTTTTATTTTTAATTTTGGCCCGGGCCGGGCCGGGCCCGGTCCAAAATAGGAAAGCCCGGCCCGGGCCCGGGCCCGTGCCGGGCTTTCATTTTAAGGCCCGGCCCGGCTTTTAAGCCCGCGGGCCGGGCCAAAGCCCGCCAGGCCGGGCCGGGCTCGCCGGGCCGGGCCGGATCGTGGGCTTTTTTGCCACCCTTAAGTCCAATTATCCAATCAACGATTTAAGGTACAATTAAATGTAATAATTACTATAGTCTAACTATATAATCAACTACAATTGATCAGTTACATTAAAATGTATTGATTACCATAATCCAATTACATAACCAACTACAAATGAAGCAGTTTGAATACAGTCCAACTGTTCAATTAAAACAACAATTGAATATTAGTCCAACTAATATATTTATAAATAATTAATGACAAAAAAAAAAATGAGCGCGTATTGGCAAGTATCTAAACGAAATTACAAATTTAATACTTGCCTCCCACTATTTTTCGGCGAGCCTCTAACCCTCTGTGGAGTACTCGGGAAACCTATTTTCCTAGTGGGTTAGGATCCCGTTAAATAACACACAACATTGACTTTGTCCAACAAGTTGTATGAAACTTAACTAGGTAGATCTCTAAGATCAATTGGATCTCATCCAATTCCTAGATCCAGTAGGTGGACCTCCATGTCTGAAACATATATCCAATATATGCCAATATATCCAATACATTGCCTAACCTTTTTCCTCTAAATCAAATAAGCATTGGCTTTGGCTCAACAAGCTTAATGATTCTAGTTAAGCGCGACCCATTGACAGTGGGAAAACTTCATAATCGAGGCCGATGAACAAGAAGTGACCTTGACTTTGGCCAACAAATCACAACTTGCCCAATGCGTACGATATGGAACAAAGCCTTCATGATTCAAACACATCCGCGATGGACAAAGGTCTTGACTTTGGCCAACAAACCAATGCCAATCTTGGATCTTGAGAGAGAATCACTCAATGGAAGGGAAAACGCTTAATATAAAATGAGGGTTTTTGTCGCGATTTGGCAACCAATTTATTATCTTTGATTAGGTCTCATCATACACCCTTAAGCATGCATTCTAAAAGCATAATAAGGCGTGAATAAAATAATAATGATATGCGGATGGATATACGACAAATTGTTCCTAGAACAAATCTCTCTCTTTCCTCTCTCCCGCTAGCAGTATTCATACTTCTACCCAATTACATAATACTTCCAAAGAAATCTCATTTATATTGAGGGGAATTGGTGAGAAGAGAAATACAATGAGAAAATAGGTAATAGGCTGGACACGCAGGTCTAATTTAATAAATTCTAAATTTATTACAATAATTTCTAAAATTGCCATCACCCTTCTAATATCCATCCGATATACATTATTCATACATACATCCAAGTATTCACACAAAGCATGTTATTCGATCAATTTAATCCAGTTAATTAATCTTTGAATTAATGATCATCCAATGTTCATACAACGATTTGATTTACTCGAGTCAAACTCGTTTAAGAATAAATACTCAAAGTAAGTATTCTTGAATTATATCGAACTATAATTTTAAATCCAATTTAAATTGTATCCAATGCTAATTCATATTTAATTCCAAATTAAATAATTACACATTTCATGTGCCTTAAAGACTTGGATTCCAAATCCAATCAAAATGGGTCTCAAATGCCCAATTAGTATCCAATACTATCAATTAAAGTCCAATGGGCTTTTAATTAATTCTTTAGGCTTGGGCTTTTGGTCAAAATGGATCTAACCCATAATGCATAGGCCCAATAGGAATCACCATATGCCATAGAATCAATTTTGGCCCATTAGGCCCAATTAAATTATTAAAGGCCCAATAGTTATATTTTGGACTTTATGAAAATGGTTTAGGCCCAAATATAATCCAAGACTAAAATTTGGCCCAACCAAGCCCAATAGCCCAAATACAACAAATTAAATTAATATATTATTCCAAATTACATATTAATTCAATTCAAGTGTAATTAACACAATTAATTAATTAATCTAGTATTTCCAAAACACTAATTAATCTAATTAAACATGCTTACCATTTTAATTTATGTCCAACACAAATTAAAGCACAATCAATCCATTCCAACATGCTTCATATTCACGGCAATATATGAAATAACACCAAATTTTGATTTCAATCCAATTAAATCAACAATCAATATTCATTTCATGCTTTTAACATATCCAATTGCTAATTTTTAAAAAATCACCATGAGTCCTCCTAGGGTAGTAATCGGCCAAGCATGGATTTTGGGGATTTTTGATCTAATCAATTTATCACAAAATCAATGATGCACAAATCCAATTAAACATCATACAAGCTCAACCAAACCATCAATAAAGAAAATACATACTCCAAGTATAAAATCCCAACTTAAAGTTTACAAACCCTAGAATCAAATCAAGCTTAGATCTCGATCTGATACGTGATTAGTGTGTGAATAAAATCAAAATAAGTTGCGGAGGACTTACATTGATCGGCTTGAGTTCAAAACTTTTATGGATGTTGAAGCTTCCAAGCTCATAGGTGAGTATCTCTATCACCATCATTTGACTCCCTTATGTGCTAGGAAGAACAAATGGAACAAATTTTATCTCCCAATGAGAAACAAATTTACCCGAAAGAGAGGAGTGATCGGCCCTTCTCCAAGATGCACATGCCATTCGGCCGATTGCTTCAAAAGTAAAATATGGCCAAAATGCTTCCTTTTCTTTCGGCCAGGCAAACAACAAAGGTAATTTTTTTGCCCTTTATTGCAAAGGCCATTTGGCCGATTCTCCAAGAGCAGCCATCAAAGGCCAATCGGCCAATTGAAATATCAGAAGCCATTAGCTTGGCTTATTCGGCCAATTGAGAGAGATAGAGCAAAAAGCTTTTTTTTTTCATTTCTACCAAATGAATGAAGTCAATGGCATTAAATGAATAAGCAAAAACCAAAAGTCAGAGAGTTAAAATTGGCCACACTTTATAAAAGCAAAGCAATAAATGATCAGAGACCATTTTTAATTTCTATCGGCCAATTCATATTTTTTTAATTTTGAGGCCATTCGGCCAAGAGCCAACTAAGATCATTCGACCAAATGCCATGTAGAGAGAGAAATTAATTTCCAAAATTAAATGTGTTGAGTATTTTTCAAGTATCCACCAAAACCCATCATCCAAATCAATTACCAAATGTGACTAATGATGTAAGTGAAGTGAGCCTCACTTTAAATTCAAAATTCAAAATTCAAAATTCAAGTGAGCTTGTTCAACACACTTTTGGGCTCAGGTTCGTTTAATCTAATTAAACGAATTTTCGTCGCGACACAATTAAATCCAATTTAATTAAATAATAATACCCAGTAAAACTATTACGAAAATCGCTCGCGAATTAATTCCAAATTAATTCGTTCGCTAAAATTAAAATCCAATTTAATTTCCCGTTGAAATCCGATTTCAATTAATATATCTAATATATTATAGAGTCCAATTAAATAAATTAAATAGTAAAATCTAATTTAACTATCAAATTTATTTTATCGATTAATTCTAAATTAATCGCGTTCTCTCATCTCGACGAATTTAATCCTAGATAAATTCTCGACACAATTAATCCCAGATTAATTCTTTCTCTGATAATTAATCCCAGATTAATTCTTGCCGTAATTAATCCCAGATTAATTTTCTCTCTTTATTAATCCCATATTAATATTCTCTTTATTAATTAATCCCAGATTAATATTGTTCAAGTCAAACATCATCGGTGAATCTTTGGGATGCGACCCAAGAGATCCATGGATATGTTGGCAGTAAATACGGTCATCGGACTATCCGAACACGTGCGTACCCAGTACCATGTTCTTACCGATTTACAAGACATGGTAGGCTTCTAGCAAAGCACCGTGCCTACCCAATTCTCCTGAAATATTCTTCTACGGAATATATGATCATTGCCAGGCGTAGTATACGTAGTATTGCGTATTACGATCCAGTATCGGATGTCACATGTTAGGCCTGGGCTGGAGTTGTGTCTGCCCCGTACGAAGCATATATCGGATCACTAGCAACTAGTCTCTTTATGATCGGAAAGTCATGACCTATTCCACTTCCCCGATGGCTATAGCACTTAGAGTACCAGTTCTGTATTTCTGCGTGATCATCATCTCCATATGACTGAAGTGATAATTCCATCTTGACATCACACCAACACACTACGATTCTCAGTATACCCAGAAGAGGCGTACACGGAACCTGTTAAAGCCTCGGACGACCAAATCCAAAGTATATTGTGTTGGGGTTGGTGCTCAGAGCGCCAATCCGGACCGTATTTATGTCTAATTCATGAATACGAACATCCCCTTATTCCATAATATTACTTGTTTATGGTTGCACCACTTGTTCTTATATACGTATTCGATCTGATTATGATTAGATTGAAACTAAATGTGGTTTAGTGATATGTATATATTAGACAAAGGCCCGATAATATATAATGCAGTACACAGTTACAAAGTTAGTTTGTAATTGACATTGGGAAGTGTCACTGCTATATGAATATTATCAAACATAGTTCCTGGTCAAGATTTGCTAACACGGGTCGGTTAGTCAAATCTGTTGAGACCAGTACATGTCGTATATCGAGACTTGGTCCGATGGTTTATCCCAATGAACCATGAGTCTATGGAGACTCGTATAGACGTGTAGGTGTTTATACTGGATAAACACTGAACGGCTCACCGAAGATTCTTAATGGATGGTACACCAACGTCAATAAGAATCTTCTCGGGTTGAGTAGCATAGTGGTCCTTCGACTTGAGACACCACTGTGGATGTATGAGACATCCTCCACACTTAGATGGCAGTCACGTCACCGATCTATTTAGATCAGACCTCCGCCTGTTCGTTGGGTGTGGATCGATCCTCAGGATATCCTGTGTGTGTCAAGATATGATCCGTCAGTTCTGTGTACAGAGCATAGGTAGTCCATATATATTTAGCAGTCTGTTAAATCTGTGGCCACAGTATACATCGGAAGTAAGTTCCGAGTGTTATTTAGAGATTGCTAATAGATACGTCGACGAGATAATACCTATAGAGATTTGACGTTTACATCTATATCTCTGGGATTATCTGGATACCTTGTGACGGAGGGATTATACGTGTGCAATGACCTCGACCTGTATGATTCAGCTAGTTTATCCGTGATCGTCATAATCTACGGGTGGATAGATTATGCACATGAAATTGGATTTCGTGACGGATATACCTGAATCTAGAGAGTCTCAATAATGAAACATACTCGTAGAGCACTAGAGCAACATTTATGAATAATTATGATTATTTATAAATCGTTTAATCGTTAAACGAAAAATACATGCGAACGGGCCGAACCGTCATTTCCTAATTATGTGTATTTGTATTTAATATATGATATTATTAAATACACATTAATAAATAGTCAAATAAAGGTATTTGACATATATCATTAATATATGTATTTGAGATATTTAAGGTAAATATAATACATATATTTGATATATTTGTATTTAATTAATTATTTAATTATTTAATTGTTAAATGATTAATATAATTAAAATATAAATATATCACCAAATGATAAAGTTAGGAAATGATTATAAGTTGCAATTGTTGACTTATACATTAAAGGAAAAGGTTGTCAAATTGATTTTGACTTCTTAAGATATTTGTTCAAAATTGTTTGAAAATAAAAATATCTTTTTCCTTTATTTTCTATTAAATTCGGCCAATACCTTAAGAAATATAAGAGTTATATTTTTTGGTTGCCTTTGTTGACTTAATTAAATATCTAATAAAGTGTTATTAAGATATTTATGCAAGTTGATTAAATGAAATTGCAAATGAAATTGAAATTGATTTTTCTTGTAAATGCTTGGACAATTTCGGCCAAGGGTAAAATATTACAAGTATATATTGTTTTTCATTTAATTTGTAATCTAACCTAATACACTTTAACCAAGAACTCCATTAAAGGAAGGCAAAGAATGCTAGAGAGAAAAGAAAGAAAAATCAAGAAAAGCTTGGAAAATAGTAAGTATTTCCAACCTTCCATTAGAGAGTAATTTGTTCCTCTTGTTGTTGGCAACATCTTGTGTGATGTTCTTGAGTTTTTCTATTCTTTATTCTTTGTGTTTTTTATGGATAAAAGTTGGTGAAAGTGTTGAGCATGTATAATGGAGAAAGCTTGTGACTAGTGTAGTTATAAGTATTCTTTTATGGTTTTGGAAACCTTGTTGCTAATCTAGAGTTGTTGACCCACTCTTAGATGACCTAGATTTGATCTTGAGTTGTTTCATTATGTTGAGACTTTGATTGGATGGAAGAAACATGATTGAAGCATTGGATTTATTCAATTTGGTCTAATTTGATGAAATTGAAAAATTAGGGTTCATGACCAATTCCAAATTTGAGGCTTTTCATATATGTTGTGTATTTGGATGTTTATATGATGCATATAAAGTTTCATGTTGATTGGATTACATCTTGATGTGTTTTGAAGCATGAAATGACAAAGTGCACAAATGGCACCCCTTTGGATGCATTCGGCCTTGATGAAGGAATTTGGGATTTTTGGTGCTTTTGGTGTTTTGATGTTTTGAACATGCTAAGTTCATCTTAGAAATGATTTAGAATCATTCAAAATTGATTAGATCAATTTCGGACTAAAATGGACAAAATACCAATGTAAGGGCAATTCGGTAAATTCACTTAAATATGATTTATTTGAATTTTATTTCATAATTTGATTATTGGATAATTAAATAAATATGTTTATTTAATTAATCCGAGAAAAAATTTTGAAATCGGAAAATTTGATTTTCCACCGCTTCCGATGCGTTACCGGATTCAGCCCCTAAAAACCCATACATATTGATTGTCGCAAGTATTAGCGATGCAAGTCTCAGGTTAAGACCAAATACATCTACCCTGATTCGGATTCCCATAGACACATAGTCATACTACCAATGGGATTGCGAGGGGTCTATCCAGAGCGAAGCTGTTTCCGTACCATCGATAAACAGAACCTCATATTACACTTGCATGAGTATCCAATACCCAAATATATGAGAACTATGCTGTTACACTTCCATAACGCGCACAAATGTAATACTAGTCTATTCCGCATTATCGATGTCCAGTCTCGATAATACTACGACTAGAGATATTTAATGATTAAACCTTAGTGGATTAATATTGTCTCATATCTTATTAATTCGGTACTAATCATATGGACTTTCATCATTTATATATCTAGGTAATCCAATCACAAATGATAAAAGAGTAATTTACTTTGTCACATAGTTAATTTGTACAACAACACCATGTTATGTACAAATAGTGATGTTATGGGTCATAATTATCCAACAAGAACCTCTTCGGGTCAGGCTCAGTCAATAGACCTTTATCCTGGACTTTCCGAACTATCAAGGCCATGGGTCTATTCAGTGGGTTGTACATTGTACCCTCGGCGACATGGTTGACCTAGACATGTGGCCTTCTCTCTTAAACTTGATTATTCTGAGGCATCGGCCTGAACTCCTTTTGACTCGGGACTGGTCTTCTCACATCCCTTTCCAACTCCCTCTGATTTTCCGGCCTGAGTATCTTGGTCCTCTGGGTGCCCCCTCCTCGGGCAATCTTCTCTCCTTCCTTCATCAGCATGAACTTCCTTACTTGTTCCAAAGCAGTGGCATAGTATGGTATCTCATGGATCCTCAGGTGGGATCATAATTTCCCGACCCTTAGAGCTCCCTTAAAATTTCCAAGGCCTCCGGAGACTCGTACGCCTCGACCTCTAACACCGAGTTGTGATATCTGTCAACAAAGATTTTCAAAAACTCGTCGTCTCTCTACTTCATCAACCTCAACAACCCCATCGTCTTCCTTGGCACGCACGTCCCCTTAAAATGTTATACAAAGGATCTCCTCAACTGCGCAAATCTGCTGATACCCCTCGGGGTCATGTTCTTGAACCATAGGCTGGCTGACCCTCCCAATATTAAAGGCAATACCTTACAGATGGCCTCTCCGACCATTCCTTGAAATACCATCAACAAAACGAACTTCTCAATATGGGACTTGGGGTCCGAATTGCCTTGGTAAACATCCATGGAGGGCATGGTGAACTCCCTCGGGAACTTCATTGTCGGTATAAAAGCATACTCGGTCCATCAAACTACCACGGCCTCGACGGTACAAAAGGATACCCGAGCCATCAAACTTCTAAGGCCTCGGCAGTACAAAAGCAGACTTGTGCCCTCCAACTTCTATGGCCTCGGCGGTACAAGAGCGGACCCGAGCCGTCAAACTTCTACAGCCTCGGTGGTATAAGAGCACACCTGAGCCATCAAACTTCTACGACCTTAGCGGTACAAAAGCAGACCCAAGCCATCAAATCATTAAGGCCTCGGCAGTACTAAAAAAGACCCGGGCCATCAAAAACACACAATAAACAATCATGGATAAATAAGTTTTTATCTTAGAAAGGGAAAGTCTTACTTATATTCTTGGGATCTACTTCCCTTCTTACAACTCTTTGAGGGTCATTATAGGTATCCGTCCAACTACTCCAGGTGATAGGTATCCGTCCATTCTATTGGAAATATCTCTCCGGCATCTCAATACTCCAAGACTTGTCGAGCCGGGTACCATCCAAATACTCCAGGTGATAGGTATCTATCCTAATGACTGTCACTATCAGCGCTGGACGGCCTTCATAGCCACTTGGTCTATGCATTCATTCATATAGTCGTTTGATACAAGGCCTTCCACTTGCTACCGCAGGTCCTTGCATCCATTTGTGGCATTTCCTCTTATATTATGGTGCATACAGTAAGCCCCGTTGTTTCCCTTCTCAATCGGAAACCTCCTCGGGACGGGCTCAATCAATAGACCTTTATCCTGGACTTCCAGAATTATCTGGGCCAGGGGTCTAATCAAGAGGGTGTACAATGTCCCCCCGGCGACATGGTTGACCTGGACAGGCAGACTCATTTCTTGAACTTGATTATTCTGAGGCATCAACCTGAAATCCTTTGCCTTGGGACTGGTCTCCTCGCATCCCTGTCCAAATCTCGCTGATTTTCTGGCCTGAGTATCTTGGTCCTCTAGGTGCCCTCTCATCAGGCAATTCTCTTATTCCTCCATCAGTATGGACTTCTTTGCTTGTTCCAAAGCCGCAGTATAGTCCGATATCTCCTATATCCTCAGGTGGGACCATAATTTCCCGACCATGAGAGTTCCCTTAAAACTTTCCAAGACCTCCGGGGACTCGTACGTCCCGACCTCTAACAGCAAGTTTTGATATCTATCAACAAAGCTTTTCAAAGACTCGTCGTCTCTATGCTTCAACCACCTCAACGACCCCATCGTCTTCCTTGGCATGCATGCCCTCTTAATGCCGCACAAAAGATCTCATTAACTGTGTAAATCTGCTGATACCCCCCGGGGTCAAGTTCTTGAACCATAAGCTGGTTTACCTTCCCAATGTTAAATGAAACACCTTGCAGATAGCCTCTCCGACTGTAGACAACAGAACTTGACGACGATGTTCTAGGCTCGCGGCCTAGTTGAGAAGTACGAAATAACATGGAGTCGCCACCCGGTGTGAGCCGGGAAAATGAGATTTAAGGCCGCACTCACCCCTCGCAAGAGAAGACCTCAAACCTTTGGGTTCGGAATGGTCTCTTACTTTATGTCATCTTGTAATGTTTGTGATTTGTGCAATATTAATCAAAACTACTTAACATACATGTACAATGATAATTCAACCTAATTCACATTCATAAAAATAAATCTTTCATTTAAATTTACATGCTTCGAAAATGAGTTTTCATAACATAACAAATACAAAAATAAACATGTGGGCCAGTAACTTGGCCACTATTAATGTAGGACCTCGCATACCCGATTAGACGTATCTGACGTCAACCGAATACGCCGCATCCGTAACAGTAAAGTAACAAAGGGTGCCCTCAGGTCTTACCTTTTAGTCGCTGTCTGGGAGTGCGCTCCGCGGTGCCGGAAGGGGTTATCATTCCACTGTTCTCACTGATGCGCTTTTTCCGCTGTTTTGTCCGGGTTCGTCGTTTTCACTGTTTTTTCCGTTTTCAACGGATCCGCTGTTTCTGCCGTTTTCACTGTTTTCACCCGCGGTTACAGTTTACCATTTTATCTGTATTCTCACAGTTTCAACTCGCCGTTTTTGCCGTTTCACTCGTTATTTCCGCTTGTCATTTTTCTGTATTTTTCCACTCGCTTTTCTCTCTGCTTTCAATTCAAATTCTCATTCTCTCTCTCGGGTCATTCGTGGGTTATTTTGGTCACGGTTTTGGGAGATTATCACGTGTGCATGGAGAGTTTTAGGAGGGGTTATTTGCTGTGTGGTTATGCGGCAGTGAGGGTTACGTGAGTCTAGGTTAGGGCAGTTACTTTGGTTATTGAGAAAACATGCATGGTGAGGGTTGTTTTGGTCATGGCCGTGGGTGAGGTGCTTGGCAGGTTGTCTCGGCTGGATGGCTAGGGTGTGCTCGGTAGGGCTTGTGGAGGGCTAAAAGAAGGTTGCTGCTGCCGAGAGGTTATGTGGCTTGAGATGCATGGTGATGCAAAGAGTGGGCTGTGGAGTGTGTAGTCCAAGGCTCGGCAGTGGCTTGAGAGGGTTGATGAAGGGCTCGGTCAGTGTGGTTTACGTGCGTGGCTAGTGCATGGTGCATGTGAGAGCTTGGTTTTGGGCTGTTTGATGAATGTTTGCTTGTGAAGGGCACATGGCGTGGGGCTTGCATGAAGAAATGAGGGAAATTTGTTGACAAATGGAGTATGATGATTTGAAAATGGGTTTGTATTGTTGCCGTGTGGGGTTGCTTTGATTTTGTGTGTGTGTGTAAAACGTGAAGGAGTGGGTTTATTTATTATTTGTGTGATTTATTTTATGTTTTAATTTATTTATTTATTTTTGTTAAAGTTGTTATTTAATTGGTTTGTATTTTTTAATGGTTTAATTTAATTTGAATTTATTTAATTGGTTGGTGATTTTTATTATTGCATGGAAGTTGAAGGGTCACAAGCATGGAAAATTAGAGAGAGAGAATAGGTGCGAGAAAGAGCGAGGATAAGGTTCCGAGCGAATGATGATTTTGAAATGGAAAAGGCGACGACGAACCCGAAACAAAACGAGCGAATAAAATCCACCAAAAAGTCAATTCTTGACTTTGCCCTTCCGACGACCGCTTCCCGCGACTCCCGCGACATAAAAGAGACTGCCTCCGTACAAGGCTCATCATTGGGCTGGTATGCAAAAATGCAATGCCTACAGTCGCCCCCACTTTGATGGGACTTGTTCAGTGTGTGACAATGACAATCCTATCAAAGTATGTGCAATGCATTTTTACTTACCTGGCTCGCCAGCTGCCGTATGGTTTGCCTGTTGTGTTGATTTGATGGTGCCAAGCCCCCAGAATGCCGTACCCGGCAGAGACTGATAATGATGTGGGCGTTGTCCTCGGCCCTGGGACTCGCCCCAGCAACTGATACGGATGATGATGTAGGCCTCGGCCCTGGGACTCGCCCCTGAAACTGATGCTGATGTGATGTAGGCCCTGATGATGATGTAGGCCTCAGCCTTGGGACTCGCCCCTGCAACTGATGCTGTTGTAGGTGTAGGCCTCGGTTCTGTGACTCATCCCTGACACTGACGCTGATGTGACGTGATGGTTCGTTCTGAACATGTGCTCTATTCTCGGATTGTCATTCTCAGCTTGTTCATCCTCAAACCTTGCTCCATTCTCGGAGTACCATTCTTGGCTTGTTCATCCTCAAACCCTGCTCCATTCTCGGAGTGCCATATCTGGCAAAACTGATGCTGATAATGATCTGGGCCTCGCCCCCAGAATGCCTTACCGGGCAGATACTGAAACTGATGTAATATGAGCCTCGCCCCCTGAATGCCATTCCCGGCAGAAGCTGATCTGAATTGATGTGGGCCCCGCCCCCAGGCTGCCATACCCAGCTGATACTGATCCGGAACTGATGTGGGCCCCGCCCTCTGAACGCCATACCCGGCAAATACTGATACTGAACCGATGTGGGCTCCGCCCCCAGAATGCCATACCTGGCAGAAACTGATCTGAACTGGTGTGGGTCCCGCTCCCAGAATACCATACCCGGCATATACTGACACTGAACCGATGTGGGCCTCGCCCTCAGAATGCCATACCCGGCGGATACTGATACTGAACCGATGTGGGCCTCGACCCCAGAGTGCCATACCCGGTAGAAACTGATCTGAACTGGTGTAGGCCTCGTCCCCATAATGCCATACCCGGCTGATACTGATCATGAACTGATGTGGGCCCCGCCCCCATAATGCCATACCCGGCTGATACTGATCATGAACTGATGTGGGTTTCGCCCCCAGGTTGAGATAGGCCTCGCCTTCAAACTGATACCGATGTGGGGCTTCGCCCCCAAGCTGATATGATATTCTACCTCATACATTACACCACCTCTCACGAGATAATCTTTGATAGATAGACATATTTTTGTCCTCAACGAATGCTTTCGCGTCGAAACCGAAGAACCTTCAAAGTATTCGACATACTCAAGTCCAATCATTTGAATGAGTGATCTGAACTAGACTCATTGTGTGTGTGCCAAGGCTCTTTCGCAGCTTAGTCCTTAAGTAAGCCAACTTGGTGATTTTGTTTCAGAGAGTCGAACCAGTGGGTCTAACCAACCTGGATGTCTTAATCACATTCTGTGATTACTTCAGCATATTCAACATGATATGGTTTTTTTTTCTTGTCTCTTTCTTTTCATTTTGAACTTTCTCTTTTTTTTTTCTTTTCTTTTTCTGACACACCTACCCTTTAAGGTAGCATTTCTCCTCATGGTGGTTCTAATACTCGCCCATGGGTAGCTTCACGCTTATCGGTTATAGGTGGTCTTTTGTTTTTCTTTTTTCTTTTCATTTTTTTTTTCAGAGACTCTTTTTTTTTCTTTCTTTTTTTTTTTTTTTTTCAAACCATATCATATATCACAGCATCAGCAAACCAGCGTGGACATTCAAGCAAACGGTCATTCACCGATACATCATCCCTTCAACTAGTCACCTAACTAACCACTCAGGCTTCCACTGCTAGGATCCCGTAATCAAGTGCTTAGGAGTCTAATGTAAGATCAATCCATTCAAAGTACTGGATGAAAGCGCGTCTCGTACTTTTTGTTTCTAGGGTTTCTCCCTACAGCATGCAATGTCATCACAGGACATATGTCTAATTATCAAAGACTTCTCTCACTCATTTTTTTTCTTCTTCTTTTTTTTTTCAATTTTTTTTTCTTTCTTCTTCTTATTCTTCTTTTTTTTTTACTCTTTTTTTTTCTTTTTCTTTTTTCTTTTTTTCCTTTTTTTTTCACTCTTTTTTTTTTTGCTTTTTTATTCATTTTTTTTTTGCATCAATTAAAGCAAAACACAAACTTTTCAAGTAGGTCTGGAATACCTAGTCAGCAGGGCACATCACCGATTCAGATTCTTTTCAATACGCCACTTGCTCGATATAAATTCATTGAGATGCGTCTCAGGAATTCTTTCCTTACTCTGCCACCACTAATGAATTAGCTCTCATTCTTGTGATTGCCAAGCACCAATTTCTCTGTCTTAACTTGCTCCGCCTTTGCTTTTACCTGCAAAAATAACAAAAAATTAGAAATTCCAAAAAAAACACGAAACAGAAATCACGGCAACTTGCATAGGTTGCCTCCCTTTTAGTGTTGACTTCATCGTCTTCAGCCAGACATGGCCGAAATTCTTCTGTCGATGTAGCTTCACCGTCGTCTTTAATACTCGCCGCTTTTTCTGATTTTTGCTACTTTCTTTTTCTTTCTTTTTCCTTTTTTCTTTCACTCAAGAATTATTCTTTTCTGCTGTTGAGAATGTGGGCTTCGCCCCCAGGATCCATTCCTGAAACTCGAACTCAAATGGGCCTCAACCCTCAGATTCCTTCTCAATTCTGATACCAATGCGTGTCTTGACCCAAGGATTACTACTTGAACCCAATGCAGTGCTTTCAAGATTCCTGATTATGTTATTCTCGTTGCTTTCTTCTTACATCTTCTAAACCTGTGAAATTGAAACAAAAACAAAACACAGAAGACAAGATGCAAGTTTGTTACGTGTATGCATGCATGCATGAGTTCCTTTTCCCATCAGGTTAGGTCTTCTGTGGGTGACTATCCAGCTTTCTATCTCTCAGGCAAAATACAACTTCAATCTGTCAACATTGATTGGCTTGGTGAACTCATTCTCTTCTAGGTCTGACAACCCCACTGGTCTATTTCCCAGTTTTTGAATGGCTATCTTATCTTTTCTGCTTGCTTCTTCTGAAGATTCTCCATGTTCTAAGCATCGTTGAGTATCGTAATACCAAGGTTGAATGCTTATTGCATATTCAGGCGAGTGAGGGAAATGAACGTCTTTATTATCATTCAAGAAAATGGTTCAAACAGGTAAACTAAATCAATGTCTACAAAAAGCAGGATCAAATAAACTATGAGGAACAACTTCATCATTTGCAGCATTGCCTTCTTCCTTGGCCTATGGTTCTTCACCATTGTTATCCTCTTTCTTCATGAGATAAGCTGAATGGTCGAAATCTTGGAGGACGAAGCTTTCGGGTAGGTTGGAGTTGATCATGTAGGTGGGTATGGGGTTATTGTATGTGTTTGGATATTCTTTCTCTGGGTCGGGTATTTTGTGGGTATCAATGAGGTCTTGGATCTCATGCCTGAGGCGGGGGCAATTGTCAGTTTCATGACCCTTTTGTTGATGGAAGTAACAAAATAAGTTCAAGTCAAGGTAGTGTGGCACAGGGTTTGGAAGTGGTTTAGGTTCTAAAGGTTTTAGGAGCCCTTGCATTTTCAGCTTTTCAAACACCTTTGATAGAGGCCTACCAAGGTTGGAGAATCGTCTGTTCCTGATGGCAGTGACCTCGGCACTAGCGGGCTTGGTTTCAGAAGTCCTTTCAGAAGTTCTTCTATTCTGGCCATAAAACTTTCTGTTCTCAACTTCTTCCTCTTCAATGTCCATGACAGTTTCCCTCAACTGTCGAAAATCCATGATCATGGAGGCCATCCTCCTCAGCTTACCATAAATAGGGGGCTTGGTACCCTTGATGATCATCTTTATCTGGTCCTTCTCCGAGGGCCGAGTCTGCATCTTCAATAATTGTCCTCTCCATCGGTCCACATACTCTTTAAAATTCTCCTCCGGTTTCTGCTTGATGTTCTCCAAATCACGGAGTGATAGATCAATCTCCAAAACAGTGACATACTGTTTCAGGAAGGCATCAGCTAACTCCCTCCAATCTTCCTTCACTTTCTTCTCAAGGCTATGATACCAAACCACAGGTGCCCCCTCGAGTGACATCCCGAACATCTTCTGTACTTGGCGCTGAGATAAGCCAACTGAACTCATAACTGATACATACTGTCGGAGATGCACCCTCGGATCCCCATTCCCATTGAACTTAGCCATATCAGGCATCTTGAACTGTGCTGGCAGCTGTTCTTCGAAAGTCATCGATCCATAATCCAGCAGATCTTCATCTTTTCCCTTCATCTTGCGAGTAACTGATTCTACCTGGTCACGGAGTTTTTGTATCTCGTCCTGAGACCCGGCTATCTTCCCAGCGGCGTATTCAGCCATATCATCATCAAACATAGGAATATCCTCATTCACCTTGTTTGGAGGTTCCTCACGCCTCTCATTTTCAGAACTTCCCCCAGCACGGGGCACAGCTACATTAGACATGGCAGCAGTCATAGCTTGCAGTTGTTCAGTCATTTTAGCGAGATTTGCTTCCATCTGATCCATTCGGGACCTCTCGTTGACAGATTCACTCATGTTTATCACTGGTATTTTGATGAGTCTGCCTTCTTCCCTAACCCAATGGGAATCTATGATGGCTTTTTTAAACACAAGGGTTAGCATGATGCATGTATGCATGATATGCGTGAGATGAGTATTAATGCATGAAATAAATAAGCTCGTATAAGAATTTACAATAGTCGGCCCGTTATCATTTCAAAGTATTTAGTCACACTATTGCGTAATGCAAACTTGTCCCAGTTGAAAAGGCCCAACATGTTTACACTTTGCGATAATATAACTAAATGACTTCAAATAATAAGAGGCCTAAACACAAAATAGCCCATTAGCATTTTAGAAGCTTTTGGCCTAATTGTCAAAGGACATGAACTTGTCCCTGTTTAAATGGCCCAACAAGTTCACATTTATTGACAAAAAGTCCAACTGAATCCAAATGATAATGGTCCAAAACACAAGCATAAATAAGTAATTTTTACTGGTCACAAAACTAAGGTTCATGTGTAAGTTCTAGGAATGTAAACAAAGGCCCTTATTGACAAAGGATTACCCACAACTAGGACTCCCCATTCAAGGGTTCAAACGACCAAGTGAGTGCACCTTATATGTCAACAAGTTAAGGTATGTGACTAACTGTCAAATGGACTTCCCGTTGTAGATTCCCCAGAGGGAGGGCGGAGCGAGGCTCACTGTGGATACCCAAGCCCCTTAGGCTCTTATCGCTTGGTGACAGGAATAAACAACGAGTCCTCCAAATTAGTCTATCACATGAGATGATTATCTAGATGCCTTCGCAGCTTTTCCTTATAAAAAGGTAGTGAGTGAAGGAAGACACCAACCATCCCCTAGGAAAATGATTATCTAGGTGCCTTCACAGCTTTTCCTTGTAAAAAGGTAGTGAGTGAAGGAAGACACCAAACATCACCTAGCCCTAACAATGCCTTTGATTAAATTCCTTAAACTTACAGTAAACATGGTTAATTAAAACACAAATCCAACCATTACAAGACATGTTTCGAGGCCGATTCTCTATCCCCAGTGGAGTCGCCAGACTGTAGACAACAGAACTTGACGACGATGTTCTAGGCTCGCGGCCTAGTTGAGAAGTACGAAATAACATGGAGTCGCCACCCGGTGTGAGCCGGGAAAATGAGATTTAAGGCCGCACTCACCCCTCGCAAGAGAAGACCTCAAACCTTTGGGTTCGGAATGGTCTCTTACTTTATGTCATCTTGTAATGTTTGTGATTTGTGCAATATTAATCAAAACTACTTAACATACATGTACAATGATAATTCAACCTAATTCACATTCATAAAAATAAATCTTTCATTTAAATTTACATGCTTCGAAAATGAGTTTTCATAACATAACAAATACAAAAATAAACATGTGGGCCAGTAACTTGGCCACTATTAATGTAGGACCTCGCATACCCGATTAGACGTATCTGACGTCAACCGAATACGCCGCATCCGTAACAGTAAAGTAACAAAGGGTGCCCTCAGGTCTTACCTTTTAGTCGCTGTCTGGGAGTGCGCTCCGCGGTGCCGGAAGGGGTTATCATTCCACTGTTCTCACTGATGCGCTTTTTCCGCTGTTTTGTCCGGGTTCGTCGTTTTCACTATTTTTTCCGTTTTCAACGGATCCGCTGTTTCTGCCGTTTTCACTGTTTTCACCCGCGGTTACAGTTTACCGTTTTATCTGTATTCTCACAGTTTCAACTCGCCGTTTTTGCCGTTTCACTCGTTATTTCCGCTTGTCATTTTTCTGTATTTTTCCACTCGCTTTTCTCTCTGCTTTCAATTCAAATTCTCATTCTCTCTCTCGGGTCATTCGTGGGTTATTTTGGTCACGGTTTTGGGAGATTATCACGTGTGCATGGAGAGTTTTAGGAGGGGTTATTTGCTGTGTGGTTATGCGGCAGTGAGGGTTACGTGAGTCTAGGTTAGGGCAGTTACTTTGGTTATTGAGAAAACATGCATGGTGAGGGTTGTTTTGGTCATGGCCGTGGGTGAGGTGCTTGGCAGGTTGTCTCGGCTGGATGGCTAGGGTGTGCTCGGTAGGGCTTGTGGAGGGCTAAAAGAAGGTTGCTGCTGCCGAGAGGTTATGTGGCTTGAGATGCATGGTGATGCAAAGAGTGGGCTGTGGAGTGTGTAGTCCAAGGCTCGGCAGTGGCTTGAGAGGGTTGATGAAGGGCTCGGTCAGTGTGGTTTACGTGCGTGGCTAGTGCATGGTGCATGTGAGAGCTTGGTTTTGGGCTGTTTGATGAATGTTTGCTTGTGAAGGGCACATGGCGTGGGGCTTGCATGAAGAAATGAGGGAAATTTGTTGACAAATGGAGTATGATGATTTGAAAATGGGTTTGTATTGTTGCCGTGTGGGGTTGCTTTGATTTTGTGTGTGTGTGTAAAACGTGAAGGAGTGGGTTTATTTATTATTTGTGTGATTTATTTTATGTTTTAATTTATTTATTTATTTTTGTTAAAGTTGTTATTTAATTGGTTTGTATTTTTTAATGGTTTAATTTAATTTGAATTTATTTAATTGGTTGGTGATTTTTATTATTGCATGGAAGTTGAAGGGTCACAAGCATGGAAAATTAGAGAGAGAGAATAGGTGCGAGAAAGAGCGAGGATAAGGTTCCGAGCGAATGATGATTTTGAAATGGAAAAGGCGACGACGAACCCGAAACAAAACGAGCGAATAAAATCCACCAAAAAGTCAATTCTTGACTTTGCCCTTCCGACGACCGCTTCCCGCGACTCCCGCGACATAAAAGAGACTGCCTCTGTACAAGGCTCATCATTGGGCTGGTATGCAAAAATGCAATGCCTACACCGACCATTCCTTAAAATTCCATCAATAAAAATAACTTCTCATTATAAGACTTGGGTCTGAGCTGCCTTTGTAAACATCCATGGATGGCATGGTGAACTTCATTGGGAACTCCATCGCCAGTATTTTTTTCGAGAACGAGGACGTTGTCCCCATGTCCTTATCATCCCGAGCTCTTCCCTTCGTTATATCCTCCATTTTCCTCATCTACCTCTAAAACCAATCCTTCATATGGCTTTCGGAGCCGTCATGCTTTTGCATATGGTCTTCTTCATGTCCTTCATTTTGAGTATGGTTTCCTTTGTGGCCGGGAACTTCACGCCCCCTGTCTTCCCCTACAGATCTGTTTATTTCAGTGGTTCTCTTTCTTTTTCCACGGTCTCCGTCTGCTCCGGCAATCCTCTTTCCTCTTGCTATTTCTTCTCTCTTTCTACTAGGTTCTAGCCCACCAGGTTTTCCGGCCTTCTCTAGTTTCTCAATCTTTTCCATCATAGTCTTCATAAGGGCATGAGTTGTTTCCCTCTCATTTCGTGCATCCTCCCTTTCATTTCGCAGGGTTTCCTCCATCCATCCCATCGTCGATGCCTCTGCAGTTCTATGGCTTTCGTCTCTTGCCATTGTTTTAATGTGCTTGTTGCTTTTCGTACTGTCCCCGTAGACGGCGCCAACTGTTGAGGGTTGATTTTCGTTCCAGAGGTAATTCGGGAAAACCACTCTTTGAACAATTCTCACTCAACTGTGAATTTAATTGGTTTGGGGACCAAAAGCAAACTTAGAAAAAGATGGAAAACACACAGACAACATAGAGGATTTAACGTGGTTCAGTGGAATGGATCCGACCTATGTCCACGGGCACAAGGGAAAATGGTATTTTTTATTACTACCCGGGGTCGGACTGACCTGCCTTTAACTCTAGCTCAACTGACCGACCTCTTACTAGTTCTTACTTACAATAAACATTTTGCTCTCTTTTACAAGCGAAGAAACAAATTAGCCAACCTAAAAAGATAGAGAACCATTTACAATGAATTCTCAACGCCTTTATATACTAGGACAAATTCTACTGTTATAACAGTTTATGATATCAGCCACGTGAACCACCCATTACTCGCACGTTACGGCCATTCATGATATTGGCCACGTTTCCTTACCGTTATTGCTCATTAGTCGTACGTTATGCCCATTAACCATTGCTCGTACATTACGCTCATCAGCCTTTACTCGTACGTTATGCCCATCAACTGTCTAGCGGCTCTAGGTTTCATGTAGGGCTTACGTCATCCATACATATTTATAAGGTTCAACATCCCCGACCTATGTAACCGGGTCGGTCCGTCAGAACAAGTAACATCTTTCATTTTGTCTATAACAGATAAGGTCAGTGTGCGAGTTTGATGCCGAGGCTGCCCAGACAGTCTGTTGCTGAGGCTACCCTGAGAGTCTGATGCTGAGGCTGCCCTGAGATTCTGATGCCGAGACTGCTCTGAGAGTCTGACACCGAGGCTGCTCTAAGATTCCGATGTCGAGGCTGCCTTGAGATTCTGATGCCGAGGCTGACCCGACCACATCGGGTAAGTCTTCACGAACGTTCTAGTGTTGTCGGGCCCGACCACCTCGGTTTCCCAACATGTACCTCAAGCTCGGGGCCCTCCGCCGACCTTTTATCTTCACAATATCCTTCGGCTTTTATCTGTTAACTGCAATCCTCATTCTACCCTTCCTAGGGATTCTGACTTCTTGAGAGCTGAAAACCACCATCAACAAGTACGTAACACAACTGTCAGAAGGCTACCACACAATTTATTGACGTATCTAAGGCTGTATATACAGATTGAAAGCGATCAGTTCAGTTTGAAACATTTACGGAATTAAAAATCTTACTATAATAATTTAAGACAAGTCTTAATTATTATTTCTATGAGTATAAAGGACATGTCACTCTATGAAAAAAAAAAAAAAAAAAAAGGAAAATGTGCTTCAGTATAAAATTTGCCAAAAGAATTGTTTATAAACTGAAATAAAAAGCAATTTTAAATCGTCTTTTCAACAACCCTTCAAACACGTTGTCACTTAAAACTGCACTCAGAAAGCTGAGTTCAGAGACGGTGTCCTGTGACTCAAAAACAGCTAAAGAGTTCTGGTCCAGACCCAGAACTAGAAAGTATAAACCTTGTCAGATTCAAATTGAATTAGTTACAAAAGAATTGATTTTTACTTCAAAAACTTACAGTGAAGAGCTGGAACGGGCCGTTAATATTAAGGGTGGATATTTCGATTTGGTTTGATTTGATATAATTATTAAAAAAAAAATTATATTTATAATTACTTGGTTTTTTTTAAAAAAAAAAAAAAAAGTATTCTTTTTTCTCTTTTTAAGAAAATTATAATTTTTTTTAATTATCAATTTAGTTTAATTCCATTCAATTCGGTTTTTTCAGTTATTAAAAGTAATAATAAAAAATTAAATATTTTTTAATATTAATCGAATCTAACATATTTTTTTTTTAAAATTACATCATAGTTCTTTTAATCATCATCAACTACAAAAATAAAAGTTTTTCTTTATGAAATAAAATCATTATTTAAATTATTTAAAGTATAAGAAAATTTTTTTAAAAAAAATCATACCCAAAAGAAAGAATTACAAACAATTCATAAAATTAATCATAATTAAACACTAAAAAAATTAATAATATAACAAATATAAAATAATAAAATAATAACATAAAAATTCAAAAAATATAATTATTCAGTTAACAAGTTGGCATCATGATCTGCACAGAAAAATATTGGACAATGTAATTTGTTGTTGGAAAGTCCATTTGATATGAGAGGGATGTGTAACCATAAATAACAAGTTAGCTTCATGATCTGCACAGCAATTATTTTTTTCCTCCCAGTTCATTTTATGTAATCTCCAACTGTTAATGGAAAATAATCTGCTGTGCTGTCGAAACCAAGATTCAAATGTTTAGCTTAGCTTAATTTTATTTAGTACGTAACCACACAGTTTATTGACGTATCTAAGGCTGTATATACAGATTGAAAGCGATAATTTAAGACAAATCTTATGGGAGATAGGTGTAATCTTAGGGAATTAAAAATCTAACTGTAATAATTTAAGACAAATCTTAATTATTGTTTCTATGATTACAACAAGAAAACACTTCCATCAATAATTTCCAAAATGATTATGGCTTTCTCTTAATATGATCTTGTGACTCATCCTGCATAACAGAAGTTCAGAGATATTTATAAGATGACTCATTCAGTCTGCATAACAAAAGTTTTTAACTTTAAAAGATGACAGAGATATTTATCAGAGGACTCATTGTCTCTTTCAGTCTACATATCATTATTGGATTAAATTGGACGTGACTTGTGAGAAGATTGAACGATTGCTTTGAAGAGCAGATAAGGGAAGTGGGTGGAAGCAGGTGAAGAGGATACTTGCTTTTCAACAACTCAAAATAAGTTTTAGGCACAGGCCACGAGATAAATATTTGTGGACCATGATAATACAAATTATAAAGTTACACAAAACTTTAAATTTCCAAATGAGAGGTAATATTTTTTTTTTGAAATCGTTGGAAGCTCCACCGTCAAATCATCCCTTCCGGACTTAAGCGAAGTAAGTAAAATCTTCGACTGTTTCAGGCTCTTACAAGAAACGCACTCTCTGAATTCAAATTCAATACCTCAAGATAAGATTTTAAACCATATACCACCAAACCATCGACCACAAGTTTCAGCAATTCTTCTATGATCTCCTGTGCCTGTCTCAGCCTGATATCAACCATATTGGCAGGTGAATCGGTCTCAATTAAAATGTGAAGTGGACCATTGAGTTGCTCATAGCCTGGCCTTCCCCTTAATTTATCTTCCTAGAGATGAGAAAGGATAGAAATAATTGAGCACAGAAATCAGAATCAATCTTTTAGCCATAAAGTTGATAGCAAATTGCTGAAAATGCACTGTAGTAATATGCCATTTTCATTGTACGAGCACTTGGATTTTCAAATTCTAGTAGCCTTAGATCAGAAAGAAACATACAGGTGTGCTTAACTTGTCTGGATCTTTTATTGACCCTTTCCCTCTAAGTACACACGGCAGCCCGTAGTAGCTTCGACCCGTTTCAATGAGTTGCCTCTTGGGCCAAGAACCCGTCCGACAAAATTGAACTAGCATTATGTATAAAGCTTACATTCGGATAAGTATCCACTGGAATTTCCAAACGCAAAATTCTCTTGACTGTATATGAACTAGGGCTTGCAGGTGTTATTTAAATATGGAGTTTAATTATCTTAGTATTCACAATTTAGATGACCAAGCAGTCAAGAGGATAATTGATGTCCATGCTGACAAGCACATAAATTTCATCATAAATGGAAAACTCTTGTGTTAACAAAAAGCACTAATATTTCATTTGCAAATTTTTCCACCTTCAAGAATTGTCTTAATTTCAAAACATCATCATACATTTGAGCACATGGATATTCGAGAGTAAAGTCTTTGACGGCATGACAGCCCCAATAGTGATAGGGCAGTTCATGGGCTGTCAGAACAGTAACTAATTCATTGTTTAGGCAGCCGTCACCTGGTGGGCCCAAAAGTCACCCGGTAACGCCGTTTTTCGCCGTTTTCACTTATTTCAACTCCGAAATAATTTTCTGCAATTATTCCAACACCCAAAACACATCCAATACATTTATATGACATCATTTTATCACAATAAACCAGGTTTTCTAAATCTGATTTTGTAACAAAAATTATCAATTTTTCATGCTTTAATCCAACTTTTTCAACATTAATCAAATTAATCGCAACACCAATCTAAGCCACCACAATTGAAGCACCCAAGAACAATTCTAGGCATACAAGAGTGGTCATAACACTGTAGAATGGAAACACATCATCTAATGATCAAATTGAACAAATATTACAATAATATCATTCAATTCCACTTCATACATACACCATGCCTTCAAATCCATCCTCCAAATCAAAAGGCCCCAATTTCTAAGAAGTAAATAAATCAAGAACAAGAAACATGCTTTCCAAGTTAGGGATATAAAGAATTACATTTAATTCTCCTTTGTTTCCTTAAGCTTTTCTTGATTTTCTTCACTTTCTTCTTTTGTTTCATCAAACAAATTTGAGAGCTTTTTTCCTTTTGAAGTTTCGGTCATGGAGGATTCATTATGAAGAAAAAAAAAATTTCCAATTTAAAAAGAAGGCTAACCGACTTTAGGAGGCCATTTTTGTCAATTTTATAATTTTATTTTATTAAATATAAAAAGCTTTAATTTGGCAAATCAAATTTGCATATTTAAAGCTTAATAAAATCAGGTCATTTGTAACCAATAATAATCAAACATTTTTCATAACATTTATGAAAAAGAATATTATTTAATTATTCAAATATTTAACATTTAAATATCTAAATAATTAATTAATATAATTATTATATATATGTATTTTTATTTACATTAAATAAAAATACATATATTAATGACATGTGTCAAAGTCTCATTTGAAAAATAATTAATGTGTATCTAATCAAATTATATATCAAATACAAATACACAATAATTACGATTGACCAAAAATGCCCTTATGCATGTATTTTCGTTTAACCATTTAAACGATTCGAATTAACTCATTTAATCCAGTAAAGTATTATGAATAATCTATATTATTCATAACGCGTTGTCCAAGTGCTCAATGAGTACACTTCATATTGTGAGACTCTCTAAGTTTAGGTTTATCCTTCACGGAATCCAATTCCGTGTCCATAATTCACACACTCATGAATTATGACTACCAGGGATAATCTCGCTAAACCATGCAAGTCGAGGTCATTGCATATGTATAATCCCTCTGTCACAGGCTATCCATATTATACCTGGAATATAGATAAGAACGTCAAACCCTTATGGTATAATATAGTCGACTTTCAAATTTACGATCTCTAAATAACACTCGGAACTTGCTTCCGAAGTTATACCACATCCATGGATTTACTAGATCGCAAACATGTGTAGGATACCTATGCCCTGTACACAGGACTGACAGATTCTATCTTAATACGCACTGGATATCATGAGCATCAATCCACACCCAACGAACATGCAGAGGTGTGATCTAAATAGATCGGTGACGCGACTGCCATCAAAGTATGGATGATAACTCATATATCCACTGTGGTATCTCAAGTCGAAGGACCACTATGCTCGCTCAACTCGAGAAGATTCATATTGACGTTGGTGCACCATCTATTAGGAAATCTTCAGTGAGTCATTCAGCGTTTATCAAATAAACACCTACTTGTCTAAATGAGTCTCCCGAGACTCATGGTTCATTGGGATAAACCATCGTACCAAGTCACGATATACGATATGTACTGGTCTCAGCGGATTTTACTAACCGACCCGTGTTAGTAAATCTTGACCATGAATTTTATTTAAGGATATACAATTTATAGTGACGCTTCCCAATGTCAATTACAAACTACGTTGTAAATGCGCACTACATTGTAAATCCTAGGGTCTTTGTCTAATATACGCATATCACCAAATTAGATTTAGTTTCAATCTAATCATAATTAGATATCTAATCGTAAGTATATCGAATATGTATATAAAAGACAATAGGTGCCACCATTAAATAAGTAATATTATGAAAAAAGACACTGTTCGTATTCATGAATCGGACATAAATACGATCCGAATTAGCACTCCGAGCACCAACCCTAACAACATCCTTACGCCCTGTCTCCATACATGTAGTGTCGAGTGGGACGTTCATGCCAAATCTTCCTTCTTGTATGTCGACTGGGACGTCCACTAAGTATTCCTTCTTGAATTTCGATTGGGATGTCCATGACAAGTCTTTGTTTTATTCGTGTCGAGTGACACTAGCTCATTCGCTTAGTCTTCATATGTTGTCGTGTCGAGTGGCACCTGCTTCTGTGCTAAGTCCCCATACGGGACGTCAGCCTATTCCGACTTCCTTCAGTCGACAAAAATGAACTTACCACTTATTCGATTGGATATGTAACAGGCTTATGAAAGTTTATAGGCCCTTCTTCAAATATCTATGGAACCCTACTATGGATTACAAGGCATTTTAGGCGAGATTTCGAGGCGCCAAAACGTATGGTATGAAAGAGAGTGATGATTGCTCTTTCGCTTCATTCAAAAAAATTTCCTTTATTCAACAAGTTGGGAGAAGTCTCGAGCCTCCAAGGTATTCTTCAAACTCTTATCGTGTTCTTTATTATCTTTAAATATTCATAGCGTAGATTCATGTTGTTCTTAGTCAAAATAGGTTGTTTGATCTTGAAAGTTATAATGAAACTCTTGAGATTTTGTTTGAGGATTTGGGTAGTTTTGATCTTCTATAGAGTAGTAAATTTAGGATATTGGTGTTTGTAGTTTTATCATTTAGGAGAATGTCGAGTGAAGAATCTTTGGGTAGCTTAGGTGTACATATTGAAAGGTATATTGAACCATCTTCGAGTGAGTCAGACAATATCGAAATTTATAGGGATTGGTCGAATGAAGATCTTATTGAGGCTGGATTTGTAACAATAGCTAAACCCCCATCAAGAATACCCATCGATGCGATACCACTGAGGTCACTACCTGCCATCGGAGAGTCGAGTGGGATTCCAAGTACAAGTGAACCGATGAACATTTTAACCCGGAACTCTGCTAGTCGAGTGACTGAAAAATCAAAGAGAGAGATGAATTTGAAGTACTGGTTTCCTCAGTCAATAGAATTCAGGCTAGCCACGTCGACTAAAAGGATTGATTACAAAATTCCTGGGTGGATTGGGTTTTATGAGCGACCATTTATTGATGGATTTAGGTTCCCAATCCCCAAGTTAGTTTGGGAAGTATTGAACCACTACCAGTTAGCCCATTCTCAGTTGATGCCAAACACTTGGAGGATCTTACTGTCGATTGAATGCATGGATTTTGAGTTGGGGATTGAGTTTGGGGTGAAGGACCTATTGTATACTTATTACATGAAGAAGCATTTGAGAGAGAATGAGAGATATCATTTGTACCTTCCCCAGAAAAAGGACCATTGGTGTTGGGGCTTACAACAAATGTGTAATGCCTTCCAAATAATAATAACAATAATAGATAGATAAATGAAAATGATAATTAAATGAATGATTAATGTTTAGCCCAGCCCATTATTTCCAAAAGACTCAGCCCAATATTCTAAAACTAGAATTTTCTCCTCTTTTCCTTTCTTCTTTTGTTTTTCCCCTCAATCACGTCATTCGCCTTTTTCTCTCCTCACGCAAACAGCTTCCCCCTTTTTTTCTTCCCCTCTTCGTGACTGAAACAGCCAGTCTCTATCTCTTCCATACTCGAATTTTTGGAGATGGTTGTGTGTTTCATTAAACTGTCCTAGCTCCTTGATGCAAGCAAAAATAGGGATTTTTGGAGCCCTAAGTTTCTTGACCGAAATTTTTTCTCCACCCTGGGGAGGATTTTAATCCTGTAATTCATAAGGTAATACACATCATTCTTGTATCTTAATTAATTAGCCAACTTAATCATCTTAATTAGTGCATGAAGTTGTGTTCTTTATAGAAAAATGGTGTGTATTGCGTGTTTATTTTCTGTTGTGTTTGAGAGAAGAGACTTATACGTGTTGATGAATTTTGATTTTTTTTTCTCTCGGCAAAGAGGGGTTTCCCAGTTGAGGTGTTTCGATGATTTGGGTGTAGTGTTGCTTTATGTTCTGATGATAGAAGCGTGGTGATGAGGTGATAATATATAGGATGGACGAATGGTTTTGGGTTATCTGTGAAATTGTTGATGGTGGTGGGTTTAGAATGTTGCAATATTACAGTGATTTAGGACGGAACTGCGAACAGCAGAGGGGTACACTGTCAGCAGAAGCGTGGGCTGAGAAGGGCAGAAATTTGCCCTGTGTAGCCGTGAGCAGAAGGGGAAGGACCTGGAAAAAAAAATTGAAATTATTAATCAGTGGAGAAGTGATTACATTAAAGGTTTCTAATACAGACAATAGGTAGCTTAAAACCCCTATAGTTTTAAAGTAATGAGAAAGGGTTGAAATGATAAATAGTATGATTGAATTATATTTGATTTGTGTAGCACTTTCCTTTGTTTTAAGGAATCAAGTTTAGAATCTTATTTATCCTTATTTTATTGTAGATCGACAGCTTGGTCAACCGCCCACCTCTCAGTAAATTTTGCAACTTCTCAATGTGAGTAGATGCCTCGTTTTATGTTTCTTTTGTTTAAATTTAACAAGCTTTAATGTTTTAAGTTATGATTTGCATTGAGTTTGACTTGGTAAAGAATATGCATTATATTTATATGTTTCCGTCTCAGCGATCGTTTTATATTTTCTTGGTATGTTTCCGCTGAGATGATCGGCCATTGTTATGTTTCCGCCCCGACGATCGGTGTATGCTTGTTTTGTTTTTATAACTCATCATATGTTTCCGCCGAGGTGATCGTTAGGGTCTCATCCATCTGAAATGGTATGACCCGCTACCTTGTCGACAAGGGATCGTTCGTTCTTCAATCAGTCTATGCGTGCGACTTGGGCGTTGAGCGCTTGTTTTGTTTTGACGGTGCATGCATGAAAATCATTTTATAAACATGTTTTAGATGTTTCTTGTGACTTGTTTTCTTTGGTATCTACTCACTGAGTCCACAAGACTCATCCCCCCCAGTTTGTTCATGATTGCAGGTCTTCTTTTCTTTTGATGCGATCCTTACTTCTGACGGAGGTTTCGCTGGATGACAGATATTATTTTGTAAAGTCACCATGCGTCGTCATTTTGTTATAGGATTTGGGATAGTTTGATATAAGGGAAATTGTAATATTTAAGTTTGAAACTATATTTATATTATACATATGATATAGTGATGTGGGCACTGAGCCTTTGAGTGATATTTTGGATTTGGATATATCTTGAGTGGCCTGAGGCCCTGTTTTGTGTTTAATGCTTTGTTGGAGTCTGTCTTGATGCTGGATTTTAGTCCAGGTTGCTTATTTTTAAGATGGGTCATGTCCGTTTTTCTTTAGAATGCTTAAGGCTTATGGAGTCTGTTGTGTTTGAGAGAAGAGACTTATACGTGTTGATGAATTTTGATTTTTTTTTCTCGGCAAAGAGGGGTTTCCCAGTTGAGGTGTTTCGATGATTTGGGTGTAGTGTTGCTTTCTGTTCTGATGATAGAAGCATGGTGATGAGGTGATAATATATAGGATGGACGAATGGTTTTGGGTTATCTGTGAAATTGTTGATGGTGGTGGGTTTAGAATGTTGCAATATTACGGTGATTTAGGACGGAACTGCGAACAGCAGAGGGGTACACTGTCAGCAGAATCGTGGGCTGAGAAGGGCAGAAATTTGCCCTGTGTAGCCGTGAGGAGAAGGGGAAGGACCTGGAAAAAAAATTGAAATTATTAATCAGTGGAGAAGTGATTACATTAAAGGTTTCTAATACAGACAATAGGTAGCTTAAAACCCCTATAGTTTTAAAGTAATGAGAAAGGGTTGAAATGATAAATAGTATGATTGAATTATATTTGATTTGTGTAGCACTTTCCTTTGTTTTAAGGAATCAAGTTTAGAATCTTATTTATCCTTATTTTACTGTAGATCGACAGCTTGGTCAACCGCCCACCTCTCAGTAACTTCTGCAACTTCTCAATGTGAGTAGATGCCTCGTTTTATGTTTCTTTTGTTTAAATTTAACAAGCTTTAATGTTTTAAGTTATGATTTGCATTGAGTTTGACTTGGTAAATAATATGCATTATATTTATATGTTTCTGTCTCAGCGATCGTTTTATGTTTTCTTGGTATGTTTCCGCTGAGTTGATCGGCCATTGTTATGTTTCTGCCCCGACGATTGGTGTATGCTTGTTTTGTTTTTATAACTCATCATATGTTTCCGCCGGGGTGATCGTTAGGGTCTCATCCATCTGAAATGGTATGACCCGCTACCTTGTCGACAAGGTATCGTTCGTTCCTCGCTCAGTCTATGCGCGTGACTTGGGCGTTGAGCGCTTGTTTTGTTTTGACGGTGCATGCATGAAAATCATTTTATAAACATGTTTTAGATGTTTCTTGTGACTTGTTTTCTTTGGTATCTACTCACTGAGTCCACAAGACTCATCCCCCCCAGTTTGTTCATGATTGCAGGTCTTCTTTTCTTTTGATGCGATCATTACTTATGACGGAGATTTCGCTGGATGACAGATATTATTTTGTAAAGTCACCATGCGTCGTCATTTTGTTATAGGATTTGGGATAGTTTGATATAAGGGAAATTGTAATATTTAAGTTTGAAACTATATTTATATTATACATATGATATAGTGATGTGGGCACGGAGCCCTTGTGTGATATTTTGGATTTGGATATATCTTGAGTGGCCTGAGGCCCTGTTTTGTGTTTAATGCTTTGTTGGAGTCTGTCTTGATGCTGGATTTTAGTCCAGGTTGCTTATTTTAAAACGGGTCATGTCCGTTTTTCTTTAGAATGCTTAAGGCTTATGGAGTCTGTTGTGTTTGAGAGAAGAGACTTATACGTGTTGATGAATTTTGATTTTTTTTTCTCGGCAAATGGGGGTTTCCTAGTTGAGGTGTTTCGATGATTTGGGTGTAGTGTTGCTTTCTGTGCTGATGATAGAAGAGTGGTGATGAGGTGATAATATATAGGATGGACGAATGATTTTGGGTTATCTGTGAAATTATTGATGGTGGTGGGTTTAGAATGTTGCAATATTACAGTGATTTAGGACGGAACTGCGAAGAGCAGAGGGGTACACTGTCAGCAGAAGCGTGGGCTGAGAAGGGCAGAAATTTGCCGTGTAGCCGTGAGCAGAAGGGGAAGGACTTGGGAAAAAAAAATTGAAATTATTAATCAGTGGAGAAGTGATTACATTAAAGGTTTCTAATACAGACAATAGGTAGCTTAAAACCCCTATAGTTTTAAAGTAATGAAAAAGGGTTGAAATGATAAATAGTATGATTGAATTATATTTGATTTGTGTAGCACTTTCCTTTGTTTTAAGGAATCAAGTTTAGAATCTTATTTATCCTTATTTTACTGTAGATCGACAGCTTGGTCAACCACCCACCTCTCAGTAAATTCTGCAACTTCTCAATGTGAGTAGATGCCTCGTTTTATGTTTCTTTTGTTTAAATTTAACAAGCTTTAATGTTTTAAGTTATTATTTGCATTGAGTTTGACTTGGTAAAGAATATGCATTATATTTATATGTTTCCGTCTCAGCGATCGTTTTATGTTTTCTTGGTATGTTTCCGCTGAGATGATCGGCCATTGTTATGTTTCCGCCCTGACGATCGGTGTATGCTTGTTTGGTTTTTATAACTCATCATATGTTTCCGCCGGGGTGATCGTTAAGGTCTCATTCATCTGAAATGGTATGACCCGCTACCTTGTCGACAAGGGATCGTTCGTTCCTCGCTCAGTCTATGCGCGCGACTTGGGCGTTGAGCGCTTGTTTTGTTTTGACGGTGCATGCATGAAAATTATTTTATAAACATGTTTTAGATGTTTCTTGTGACTTGTTTTCTTTGGTATCTACTCACTGAGTCCACAAGACTCATCCCCCCCAGTTTGTTCATGATTGCAGGTCTTCTTTTCTTTTGATCCGATCCTTACATCTGACGGAGATTTCTCTGGATGACAGATATTATTTTGTAAAGTCATCATGCGTCGTCATTTTGTTATAGGATTTGGGATAGTTTGATATAAGGGAAATTGTAATATTTAAGTTTGAAACTATATTTATATTATACATATGATATAGTGATGTGGGCACTGAGCCCTTGAGTGATATTTTGGATTTGGATATATCTTGAGTGGCATGAGGCCCTGTTTTGTGTTTAACGCTTTGTTGGAGTCTGTCTTGATGTTGGATTTTAGTCCAGGTTGCTTATTCTTAAGACGGTCATGTCCGTTTTTCTTTAGAAAGCTTAAGACTTATGGAGACGGGTTAATCATGTCTCCTGCTGGTAGTATCCTACCTCCGGTGGGGTGTTACAAAATGATAGTGGAGACTGGCAGAAATGTTATTTCTTTGTTAGAGGCGAGAGTGTTTTTGGGTCGATTAGGGCCGGTAGCATTCCAGAATACTGGAATTCACTCGAGTTACCCTTACCTATTTATATTTTTTACTAGTCTGGCTGAGATTCTTCCTTTTCTCTTATTTTTAGGCCTTCAGCAGAATAGAAGCTTCGATACCACCAGCAGAGTCGTATCGAATTCAAAGTACATTCTCAGTTTGCCTGCCCCCGAAAGAAATTGGAGATTTGTTTTGGAAGAAAGAAGATTGAGACTGACCCCGCTGTGGAAGGAATTTTTTGAACTTGAAGGTATCCATTTGGCTTTATGTAAACATATTTTGGTCGTGATATTGTGCACTTGGGCGATTCAAGTAACATTTAAGAGGCTGCTGTTTTTAAAATCACCGACTCCTGAGGAGTTTTTGTGCGTAGAAGAAATTATATCGGGTCCTTAAAGGTGCATTCGCTTGATGAAATGAGAAGCAGAATGAGGACTAAGAAAGCCGAAGGGAAAGAACCCGAGGCAATAGAGGTCGAAGCCCCTAGGCCCATGGAGGTCGCTTCAGCTGATGTTCAGGCCGTAAGGAAACATTCGACTGAGAAGGCTTCGGCTTCCAAAAAGAGGAAGGTTGTGAGAAGAGTGGAGGAGGACCTAGAAAACGTTATAGTGAGAATCCCTCTCGAGACGACTGCGATCTCGGATTCTTCCAGCCTTTCTAAATTCATAAAACGGCTCCTCCTTGAAGAAGATGAGCAGCGACTGACCGAGTTAGGTCCGTTAGAGACGAGCAAAATGATTGCGACCATGAGTTATCAGGTAAGGTGTTAAGTTCCCGTATATATTTTAATAAATCTTTCTGTCGAATGGGAGATATTATAAATTGTTTTTTAGGTTATGAAGTGTGGTCTCTTTATGCAAGAGTATGTTGAGTCGAGCCAAAAGCAAATGAGGGAGTTGGAGAAATCCCTTATTACAATGAGGAATGAAGTAGTTGAATTGAAGTATGGACTTGATGCTTCTGAGAAGAAAGAAAAGGGGATGGAGAAAGAGCTGAAAGAGACCAAAGCGTTACTTAAAGTGGAAAGAGAGCTATATGAATCCACCATTGAAGCTTACAGATAAGGTTTTGACAATGTGAAGAAGGAGAATGAGCAGCTGCTTGAACAACTGGAGATGATCGCCTTTGAATCCATGATGAAAGACATAAGTAATTTGATGAAAGAGTATCTTGCTGGGAAGAACGTTGACTGGAAGCTAGAAAATGGATTCGAGAGTATGATAGGCTGGTGGCTGGGCTTTCTCTTTCTAGTGAAGGTGGAGAAAAAGAAAAAGGAGAGGAGGCGCAATCGAAGGAGGTTGGGGATAACGAAGCTGCAATAGTTGAAGTTGAGATGATGATAGTTGAAGGTCATGAAAAGGAAAGCGAATGTGTTGATCTGTTGGGAGTCAACACTACTGCTCAAGTTCAAGATGTTCCCACCGGTGTGAATGTTGTTGCTGAAGACCAACCATCCGAGACTCCGGAAGCTTTAGGCTTGTTTTTTGTTTTACCTTATCCTTCCATTTTGTATATAACTAAGATTGTTGAATGGGAAAACTAATCTTAACTATTTTGTAAGCATTTCGTTTAATCGTCGAACCATTTTACAAGTTCCAAAATAACAAATCTTTTATTTCTTAATCAAAACATAATTAAGCATGCATACATTACCGGTAGAATCGCTTGAGACGAATTGCGTTCCAACTATTGTGGATGGCCGTTCCTTGAGCGATTTGCAGTTTGTAAGCTTCTTGCCCAACTACCTTTGTAATGACGTATGGACCTTCCCAGTTCGATCCAAGTTTGCCATGCCCAAACTCCTTGGTGTTTTGGAAAACTTTACGCAAGACCCAATCTCCCTCTTTAAAGTTTCTACTCCTGACATTTTTGTTACAGTACTTGGCCATTCTTTGCTGATGGGCCGCAAGTCGTACGGAAGCTCGTTCTCTCAATTCAACAATAGTATCAAGACTATGATTCATAAGTTGTCGATTCGAATCTTCATCAAGCCATTAGTAGCGTGGGGAAGATATGCTTTCCTCTGTTGGAATTACTGCTTCTGTTCCAAATGCAAGGGAGAATGTGGTTTCTCCAATTGATGATTGGATCGTTGTTCTGTAGGACCACAAGACTTCTGATAGTTCCTCTGCCCAAGCTCCTTTCACCTTCTCTAATCTTTTCATCAGTGTGTTTATTATTGTTTTCTTGGATGACTCGGTTTGACCATTAGCTTGTGGGAAGCGTGGGGTCAAGAAGCTGAACTTGATTCCCCAATTCCTGCAGAAGTCTTGGAAATGATGGCTGATGAACTACGAACCATTATCAGTCACGATTTCTCTAGGTATCCCGAATCGGCATATGATATTCTTCCAAATGAAAGTTTTCACTTCCTTATCTCGTATCCTGGCAAAAGATTCTGCTTCAATCCACTTAGAGTAGTAGTCAGTTAGTGCCAATATGTAAACTCGTCGTCCCGAGGCGGTTGGAAGTTTCCCAACAATATACATCCCTCATTTCATGAACGGCCAAAGGGATAAAATATGATTGAGTCTCTCTGGTGGTAGGTGTGAGACTGGGGCAAATCTTTGACATTTCTCACACTTCCTCATGTAGCCTGCAGAGTCGGCTCTCCTGGTAGGCCAATAATAACCTATCGAATGGGCTCGACATGCCAAGCTTCTCCCTCCTGAATGGTTCCCACATTCCCCTTCGTGTAATTCCGCCAATACGTGTTGTGCCTCTTCATAGGTGAGGCACTGAAGATAAGGTTCGGAGAAAGACCTTTTCAGTAGTTGTCCATCGTAAATGGTGAACCAGACAGCTTGTCTTTCGATCCTTCTGGCTTCACTTCTGTCTTCTGGAAGCGTGCCATCTTGCAGGTACCTTACAAGGGGTGTCATCCATGTGTCGGCCAGAACAATCGGGACCACTTCTTTTGTTTCTTCCTTCCAAATAGCTGGCCACTGTAAGTATACTATTGGAATAGATTGGGGTTTGTCCCCTTGCATTTTCGAGCCAAGAGTGGCCAATGCATCTGTTTGAGAATTTTCTCTTCTTGGAACTTGGGTAATTGTGAGTTCTTCAAATGCCGACTGAAGATCTTTCACCTTATGTAAGTAGGACGCTATTTGAGGGTCTCGTGTCTGATACGACCCTTGGAATTGGTTGACGATCAATTGAGAGTCAGATCTTACTTCTAACTTCTTGGCTCCAAGTTCTTTGGCTAAAGTTAGACCATCTATTAATGCCTCATAATCTGCCTCATTATTGGTGACTTTAAAACCACACTTAACTGCTTACTGTAGCATGTGACCTTCGAGAGTAGTGATCACCATCCCCAAAATACAGCCTCTCTTATTACTGGATCTATCGACCGTAAGCTTCCAATGAGTAGTCGAATGGACACAATGGACTTCTGATTCAGCAACGACATGTAGGCCGGGACTGAAGTCCGCTATAAAACCTGCTAAGGCCTGAGACTTGATGGCAGTTCGGGGTTGGTAAGTGATGTCGTGTTCTCCAAGTTCCATAGCCCATTTCGTCAGTCTCCCAGACAATTCTGGTTTATGGAGAATGTTTCTCAGAGGATATGAAGTATAAACTGTGATTGGGTGCCCTTGAAAATAAGGGCGTAGCTTCCGAGCAACCATTATTAAAGCCAATACTAATTTTTCCATTTGGGTGTAGCGTGACTCTGCATCCAGTAGCACTTTACTCACATAAAAGATTGAGAGTTGTGTCTCATCCTCTTCCCTGATCAAGACCGCGCTAACTGCTTGTCCAGAAACTCCCAAGTAGAGAAAAAGTCTTTCATTGTCGAGTGGTTTCGACAACATATGTGGGGAAGTTAGATACCGTTTGAGTTCTTTTAAAGCTTCCTCACATGCTGGGGTCCATTCGAAGTTCTTCATTTTCTTAAGCGTTGAGAAGAACAAAAAACTTTTGTCTGTTGACCTAGAAATGAACCTATTCAGAGCAGCAACTCTCCATGCCAATCACATGACATCTTTCGAGCTGGTGGGAGAAGGGATAGCGAAGATGGACTTGATCTGATCTGGATTGGCTTCTATCCCTCGTTGAGTAACCATGTAGCCAAGAAATTTGCCCGAAGCGACACCAAAAGCACATTTCATGGGATTCAGTTTCATGCCATATCTTTTCATTGTGTCAAATGACTGCTCCAAATGTGAGAGATGTTGCTCGACTTCCAATGATTTTACCAACATGTCATCTATGTATGTTGGGGTTTCAGGTGTTGGGCGCGGCGGAAGCACGGGTTCTGGCAAAATCGTATTTTAAAACTTTTTCAAAATACCAAATAAATTATTCAATATCTAATATGAATAAATTATTCATATTTTACCTAAACTTATTTATTCAATATCAAATATTGACTTAAACTTGTTGAAAACTCATGAAATTTTTACGAAAACCGTTTTTCCGCAAAATGACGCAAAACGCATTTTCGACTGAACCGACCACCCGATACTTATGGAAACTACCCAGGTCAGTTCCAATGGTCTCGGGACAGTTCATGGGCTGCCTAAACAGTGACGGATTAACTGTTTGGGCAGCCGTCACCCGGTTGGCTCAAAAGTCACCCGGTAACGCCGTTTTTCACCGTTTTCACTTATTTCAACTCCGAATCACATTCCGGAAATTGTGACAACTCCCAAAACACATCCATTACATTCATAACACATCAAAATCATCACATAATTTCCAGTTTTACAAGAACAGATCCAGAAAACCGAAATGGCCATTTTTCATGCTTTAATCCAAATTTTCACAATTAATCAAATTAATCACAACACCAACTAGAATCACCACACATGAAGCACTCAAGAATAATTCTAGGTGCCATAAGAGTGGTCACAACACTCTAGAATAGCAACTCTTCAACAATTGATTAATTTGGATATAAATTACACTAATTTCATCCAAATCACTTCACACATGCTTCATTAGCTTCCAATCCATCAACCACAATCATAAGCCCCAAAAATCAGAATCAAAAGGAAACCTAGAACCTTTCTAACAATTCAAGAAACAAGAAACTAGATTTCTAAGCATATGGTTATGGTAGATTACCTTTAATCCTCCAATTCCTTTGCCCTTTTCTTGAATTTTTCCTTTGATTCTTCGTGGATTTGATCAAGCAAACCCTAGGCTTCTCTCTCAAGCTTATTCGGCCATGTTTATTGAAGTATGGATGAATATAAAAATTTTCAAGACAAAATACCCCTTTGCCGACTTAGGTATATATATAGGAGGGTATTTTGGTCATTTTGTTGCAACTAATAATTTGATTCAAAATCAAATTAATAAAACAAGCCACTTGGATCCAATATATAATAAGCATGTGTGATAACAATTATCACAAATGAGACTTATCAAATTAAATTAAATATAAGGTCAAAGTAGTCAAAAAATCAAATTTAACACTTTAACCTTAGATTTAATACCAATTGTAACCAATAATAATTAAACATATATTCCATAACTATTATGAAATATATATGTCAATTAATTATCTAGATATTTAACATTTAAATATTTAAATAATTAATTAATTTAATTATTAATCCATATGTGTCAAAATCTCATTTGACAAATAATTAATGTGTATCTAATCGTATTATGTATCAAATACAAATACACAATAATTATTAGCGGACAAAATCCCTTAAAGCATGTTATCGTTTAATCGATTAAATGATCTGAATTAACTCATTTAATCCGATGAAGTATTATGAATAATCCATATTATCCATATCGAGTTGCCCAAGTGCTCAATGAGTACACTTCATATTGTGGGACTCTCTAAGTTTAGGTTTATCCGTCATGAAATCCAATTTCGTGTCCATAATCCACCCACTCATGGATTATGACGACCATGGATAATCTCGCTAAACTATGCAAGTCGAGGTCACTGCATACGTATAATCCCTCTGTCACAGGCTATCCATATTATACCTGGGGTATAAATGAAAACGTCAAACTCGTTCGGTATAATATAGTCGACATTTCATTTATGATCTCTAAATAACACTCGGAACTAATTTCTGATGTTATACCACGGCCATGGATTTACTAGATCATAAACACGTGAGGATGCCTATGCCCTGTACACAAGACTGAGGGATCCTATCTTGATACGCACTGGATATCATGAGCATCAGTCCACACCCAACGAACAGACAGAGGTCTGATCATGGATAGATCGTTGACGTGATTGCCATCAAAGTGTGGAGGATAACTCATATATCCCATTGTGGTATCTCAAGTCAAATGACCACTATGCTCGCTCAACTCGAGAAGGTTCCTATTGACGTTGGTGTACCATCTATTAGGAAACCTTCAGTGAGTCGTTCAATGTCTTATCAAATAAACACATATATGTCTATACGAGTCTCCCGAGACTTATGGTTCATTGGGATAAACCATCGGATCAAGTCACGATATACGACATGTAATGGTCTCAGCAGATTTTACTAACCGACCCATGTTAGTAAATCTTGACCAGGAACTTTATTTAAGGATATACATCTTATAGTGCGCTTCCCAATGTCAATTACAAACTACGTTGTAACTGCGCACTATATTGTAAATCCTAGGGTCTTTGTCTAATATACACTTATCACTGAACCAGATTCAGTTTCGATCTAATCGTAATCAGATATCTAATCGTAATTAGATCGAATAAGCGTATAAAAGACAAGGGTGCTACCGATGATTTAGTAATATTTATGGAAAATAGAAACACTCGTATTTATGAATCGGACATAAATACGATCCGGATTGGCACTCTGAGCACCAACCCTAACAATGTAGACCTCCATAGTTTTCCCAATTTGTTGGGAGAACATTCTGTTGACTAGGCGTTGAAATGTGGCTCCAGCATTCTTGAGGCCGAACGACATCACTTTATAGCAATATATACCTTTACTGGTGACAAAGGCAGTCTTCTCTTGGTCATCTGGATGCATGAGGATCTGATTATAGCCCGAGTATGCATCCATGAAACTTAACAGCTCGTGCCCAGCTGTAGCATCAACCATTATGTCTATATGAGGCATGGGGAATGAATCTTTTGTTGGGGTTTTATGGCGAAATATCGGTAACGCAACAGAAACGCGGAAAATCAAAATTTTCCGATTTCAAAATTTTTCTTGGATCAATTAAATAAACTTATTTATTTAATTACCCAATTATCAAATTCTGAAAAATTACACAAGAAATAAAATTTCTTGGTAATTATCGAATTGCCCCACAACTTTACAAATTTATCATTTGTCCTAAAATTGTCAAATATAATTTTGGATGATTCTAAATCACTTCTAAAATGTTTTTCAACATATCAAATACATGAAAATCAGATTTCACACAAATCCCCAATTTTTGGTCTAATGCCGTGAGCCACCCAAAATTTTCAATCAATTGCAATTTGGTCATTTTAGTTCAAAACATGCCAAGATCAAATCCAATCAATCTAAAATTTTACATGCATCATATAAACTCCATAATACATCACATATATGAAAAGCCCCAAATTTAGAGAGGGTTATGAACCCTAATTTTTCAATTTCATCAAATTGAGCAATTTTACCAAATCTTTAAAATCCAACACTTTAATCCATTCAATACTTCACCAATCTAGCCTCACCACTTTGAAACAACTCTAGAACAATTTTAGGTCACCAAGAAGTGGCTTACTGACCGATGTAATCACATGCGTATAACGCAAGCGCACGTATCGTTCAAGTAGTATAAAAAGTATCGATCCCACGAGGACTTATTACCTTAGCTATTAATTAATGAAGCTAAAATGATTACAAGTATCTAACAGGTTGATTGATTGATTGGATTGTGATTTTTAAAATTAAGACAAGTAAATAAAATTACGTGAAAGTAGGTTTAGGAAAATTCAAATTTTATAAAACTATCTAAGGTTGTGATTTCTTCCAATATCTTTTTAAAGATGAAGTGATATTTTATGTTTGTGTAATATATTGGTTTACTAACCTGGAACACGAAATTATGCAAAAGCCTCTGTCGATGGTCGGATGCAAATACCCAGTGTAATCCAATTAAATTATATGTTTATGTTAACCAAATTACATGGATTCATTAAGTTCAAGTTCCAATTGTGGCTACCCCCGCCCGACAGGTATATGTCTATCATGTAAGGAAATCTATTAAAGGGTTATCTATCCTCAAGGAAGATCGTGGGCTACTGAGTCTAGGGTCTTAAACCTAAAATCCATATGTCTAGTTCATTTTAAGTTTACCTAATCAATTTTATTAATGGCCAGTTAATAGAAAGCATTAAGATTAAGACTCAATAAATAAATCTTTATATTACCCAAACTATAATCTAACCCCTTATAAACCCGTGATATTGGAATTCATCACAACCCTAGATAACTAACTTAGTTACTACTCATAACTAGGGCTAGTGAAAACTTAAAAGTCATAAAGTAAAATGCGGAAAAGTAAATACTGTAAAGTAAAATTACAATAAAATAAAATGATAAGGTAAAAGAAATTACTTTTACTAATTACTATTTAGATATCTCCCATAATATAATATATAAACGTGTGATAGCATTACCAACCAGCCATATAGGCGGTAACCTGATTAAGTCAAATTAAGTCCAACCAGCCATAAAGGCGGAACCAAAATAACCTGCCATATAGGCGGTAAGGGAATTTAATTACCAACCGACCAATCTGGCGGTATCCTTGATTAGTCATGTTTAACCAGTTTAAATTGATTTACCAACCGACCAATATAACGGTATCCTTTTCAAGTCAAATTTTAAATAGTGAATATATTATATTTACGGGAGATTAATCTAACTAGCAATAGTAAAAGAATTACCTTTCACCTTAGCAAGGGGAAGTTACCTCCTCATGGTTGAATAGTAAAAACTGTAAAAGTAAAGAAAGTAAATTACTATTACTATTACAAAAAGTAAATAAAATTAATTACAAAACTAAAATTAAAAGAAACTAGATACAAACTCTTTAATATACTCGAGGAATTACAACGAGGAAGGTACGAAAAATTATGAAATTTAAGCTTCAATTTATAGGCAAAAATCTGAAATAGGCGTCACAACGCCAAAGCTTTCCGCGTCGCGACGCCAGCGCATTTACATGCGGCAAGCGGAGAGCTCGACACGTGGCGAGGCGGCTGGCATTCAAAATGATTAAGCTGACATGGCACTGACGTGGCGACACGTGGCGAAAGCGATTGTCGGCACCGTATGATTGCGACACGTGGCACGCTGTGATTGGCTGATGATGACGTGGCATGTTGACTCGGTTGACCACTGACGTGGATGATGACGTGGCATGACACATGAAGAAGTTGACTCATTGACCTGATGATGTGGCTGATGACGTGGCGACACGTAGGATGACAGGTGGCACACGTGGCGATGGCGATTTTCGGCACCGTAGGATGATGACACGTGGCATGACGCACGTTAGCAGATCGGCTGTGATGGTGACATGTGGCACGACGCACGTTAGGCGTCGTGACGTGGGCTCGGCGGCGCGACGCTGAAATTACAAAATTGCCATTTTTTGTCCGATTTTCACTGTTTTGGCTCAAAATCACCTCCAGAATGCTCAGAAACTTTATTTATCTACAAAATAACACAAAACACATCAAAATATTCACAAAACTCAAGAAACTGTACAAAATATTAAGTTAAAGATGTGTGAAATAGTGATCTATTTACCACTCATCACACCCCTAAACCTAACATTTTGCTAGTCCTCGAGCAAAATAACAAGATAAAATTTACATAAACATCTTTAAAATTAAACTAAGCCACTTTCGTAGGGATCACAGTTGCATTTAGCGTATGCAACAAGCCTTTAAACCCCTAGGTGTCCCTAGTGGACGAGTTGTAGTCTCGTGAGAGTTTACAGCAACGATACCCACAAACTTTTTTATAAAAGTAAAAAGATAGTAAAAACTAATGCACACAAAAGCAAAAAGACAAGAGAAAAGAGAATAAACAAGTGAAACTTCTTGTCCAAGTTACTAGTTGTTTTTTTTTCTTTCTAAATTACTGAATAAGTAAATTCTCCGATTATGTTTACCATTCTCTCTATATACAATTTACCAGGTATTAATCAAATCATTGTGTCCACAATTTTCACAAGTGTAATTGAAAATAGAGTAATATTTTTGTCCTAAGTTTTGTTAGAGTTAACACCTTTTGGCAATGAAAATTTATTTACAACTATAAGCAAATTTTATTTTTCCAAGTTTTACCGTTTGACGCGAACGATCACTGCTTACTGAGGCAAGATGTCCGGTTACTAAGTAAAACCTTTATTGAACTAGCTAAGCTCTACCGTTTGACGTGAACAATCACTGCTGATTAGGCAACTAGCTAGCTAAGAAATGAACTATGTATTCTATTCTTTATATGCTTACCTCTATAACTTACCTTTCTGATGGCCCACAAAACAATATAATGCATGATTAATATTCATACGCACACACTCAATCATTATAAATAAATACATGACTTAATATATAAAAAGCTTACTTATTCATTCATTTCCATTACTCTTTAATCCTTTTCAAACATACCAGAACATCTATCTCTGCAATAAGCTCATCTAGACATTTTCTAAAATTATTAATTATGCTTAATCGGATACATAAAAACAATATATATACCTGTACTTACTATTTCTCCATGTAACCTACATACTTTTGCTTATACGTGTCTACGTTCGTATTCTTGTTTTTGTATCATTCTACATACACTGAACATATATAGTTACTTCCTTACGATTATTATTCTTTAAGCTTTAGTCCCATTCCCTAGGGTGTAGTTTCTACATCCCCCAAACCCAAGTTTCACTAAATTATATTCATAAACATTACCTTATTCGTATGCTCTGTCTATATATATAAATACTGGTCTTTGCCTACATAAGCATCTCTTTACTTCTATATGCTCATACGTCTGCTTATTTCTGCTACATTCATCTTTATATATATGTATATACATAGGTTTCATGTTTATAACTATATACAACTTTATTTTATTACTACTTTCAAACAACGATAAATTTCTTAAGTACCCAAGGCACGAGTTACTTACCTGGCTAAGCGAGTGCCCGCAATCCGGGTCCGATCTGTCAAAATAAATCACAACGCAAGGTTAGTACCGCTATTTGCGGAACTTCCAACCTATCTAAAACAACTACGGGTTTCCCCGGAACACCCGAATCATCTCTGATACTACGGTCTAAGCTTCATTACTCTAATACATGCTTACATGCTATTCTAAATTAGCTAGATGGGTCATATTCTCATTTTACGCGTGTGCAGCAAAACTTACGGAAAAGTTTCCGCAAACGCTACGGAAGGGTCTCGAACCCTCCGAACTAATCCAAAATTACCTAATTACCCTCGCAATACCATATTTACATCATAACTATGTTTACGATCAACTACGCTCATTCGCGCGAGAAATTCCGTTTTACCGAAATCTCGCTAACTCTACCGGATCGGTCATATCTCATCCGATTCCTCCCGGATTCTACCACATTTATCATTTTAACATATTAAATCATATTCAATTCATATCAAGGCAATTTGCTAAACTACGGAACTACCGGAAATATCCGTATATAAATCGATACACTTTGAAATATCAAATTTTGAACGGAAAGTCGTACCGAAATTTCGAGGCCATATCCGGACTCTCAACGGCCATACGAACGCGCAGGTGTCGACGGAATTCTGATCGGAGCTACTGGTCATTGTGGGTTTACTGTTCACCGCGGCTTTCTTCCTCGTTTCGCGTGCAATCGGCCGTTTTTCGGCGAAATCAACCCCGCACACTCGTAGTACTCGTCGAGGGCTTCGATTTGGCGGGTGGCACGGCTCGTGAAACGAACCGACGAGCCGGAACCAACTCACCCATGTCGCGCCACTTTCTCCTTCGTTTTCTGCCGTTCGCCGGTGATCTAGCTCCACCGACGGCCACCATCAGCTGCACGGTGGCCGGGCGCTTCAATGCCAACCGTCGCGCCGGCTGGCTGTGGCCGGGAAGTGGCCGGAGCGACCAAGGGTTCCCCAAAACGGCAATAGGGGTCGGGTGGAGGAAATGGGTGACTTTTGCCATTTTCTTGATTTCTTAAAACTAAAGGGTTTTATATACTAGGCTAGAAAATATCATGTAAGCCCTCGCGAAAACTACAAATCAGCCCTTATTCTGGAACCATCTAGAATATCACAATTTCGGAGCCCTTCTGATGCGATTTTCGAAAAGTGTTCAACACGAAAGTTGTTCGTCTCGGAAAAAAGAGTCCGATGGTCTAAAAATCAGCTCGATCAGAGTTCGTTTGCTCCCTTCGTGACCAAAACCGCAAACTTTACGCGTTTTCCAAAAATCGCGTATCTAACTTTTGATCCCACGCGTTTTCCAACGCGCCGACTAATCAAAAACAATTATTCCAACTCATGTAACATCACTTAAGCTCTTATTCTTCATCATCTTCATGCTCCGAGACTAAAACATCTGTCCGGGAATCTTATAGAACAATCCTGAAAATCTGGGATGTTACACTCTTACACCAATTTCACCTGATTAATCAAATTAAAAACACACAAAAACACAAAATATTTTTTTTTTTTGATTTTTTTTGTATTTTTTGAAAAAATTTGACTAAAAATAATAATAATAACAAGATACTATTCAACTATTCCCCTCCCCCAAACCTAAATGAAACATTGTCCCCAATGTCTGAAAAAGTCGAAGATGAGTTTAGATAATAGTACCTGGTTAGCTGAAATGCTACATCTAGAACGAAAATTACAAATTAAGATCCAGATTTATCCGGCGCTTCTTACCACGATCATTATCGGTCCAGTTTATTTTGGAAAGGATAGGGTCAATTTGTGTTTCAAATGCTAAGATTTGGTCAATTAAATCAGGAGCAGTTCTGGCAGTGAAGAGGATATCTTTTACAGGCTTTGATATAAACCCATTTCTTCGAACATCATCAAGAAACACACAAATAAAATCATAAAATCCATTAACATTAAATAGTCCAATCGGTTTCTGGTGTATGTTCAAGTTCGCCCAAATTAGAACTGTAAAAACTTCCTCCATCGTACCTAAACCACCTGGAAAAGCAATAAAAGCATCAGCACAGACTATCATTTCACAAAGTCGTTCAGACATACCTGGCACAATAAGTTCCTTTCGTATGATGGTCCTATCAGATTTGCCTCCGCCAAGGGTTTTTGGGATGATTCCCAGAACTTGACTGCCTCCTTCATGTACAGCTTTTGAAATGCTCCCCATTAATCCAAGATTGCCACCACCATAGATTAAGTGCATATTTCTTTCAGCTAGGACTCGACCCAATTCCTCTGCTGCTGCTACATATTGTGGCTTAGTGCCGACATTAGTACCTGATGAGTGGTATTTAAATCACTTATTCCCACTCATTTAACCTAATATTTTGTATAGTTTCTTGAGTTTCGTGAACGTTTTGATGTATTTTGTGTTATTTTGTAGATAAAATAAAGTTTGGAAAGCATTGGAGGCAATTTGGGGCAAAAACGGACAAAAATGCGTCAACAGGGATATTTTGGTCTTAAGCGCGTCGCGACGCCAAGCGTTCAGCGTCGCGACGTCTAAAATGCGCCGAACAGTGCTAACGTGCGCCGGGTCCACAAATCAGAATCTGAGAAAAGTTTGACTTTGCTAAAATGCGCCGTGCTACGTGTCACCATCACAGCCGATCTGCTAACATGCGCCGTGACACGTGTCAGCATCCTACGGTGCCGACAGTCATCATCGCCATGTGTCGCCACGTCGTCGCCAAGTCAGCGCCATGTCATCAGCCACGTCAGCAAGTCAACAAGTCAAATTGCCACGTGTCGTGCCACATCATCATCAGCCAATCAGGAAGTGACACGTGTCGCAATTCTATGGTGCCGACAGTCTCTTTCCCACGTGTCGCCACGTCGTCGCCACGTCACCGCCACGTCAGCGTCAATTATTGGATATCCTATCCTTATCTGACATGTGGCGGATAAGAATCTCAGCGACCAATCAGAAGCCGCCACGTGTCACAATAATTGAAGCCCAACCACTCTGCCACCTTATCATCTTATCCAGAATCTTCAAACCAGCGAACCAGAGCGTGCCACGTCGACAAATCCGGCGTCGCGACGCTGAGGACCTGGCGTCGCGACGCTGGATCCTACCGAGGCCTATAAATTGAGCTCGAGATTTCAGAATTCAGTGCACTTTCCTCTCTCTTAAATTCCTTCTAAAGAGAGAGTTTCTCTCTCTAGATTCTTTAGTTTTTAGTTTTTTTTTATTTTTAGTTTTTAGTTTTGTAAATAATTTTAATTACGTTTTGTAGTAATAGTAATTTATTTTTTACTTTTTACTTTTACAGTTTTTACTATTTACCATGTGGAGGTAACTTCCCCAGCTAGGGTGAAAGGTAATTCTTTTACTGTTACTATTTAGATTAATCTCCCTTAAAAATAATATATTCACTATTTAAAATATTGACTTAAAAAGGATACCGCCAGATTGGTCGGTTGGTAATCATTTTAATCTGGTTTAAACCTGACTAATAAAGGATACCGCCAGATTGGTCGGTTGGTAATTTAATTTTAGTTCCGCCTTTATGGCTGGTTGGACTTAGAATCACAAGTTTATATATTATTTTATGAGAGATATCTAAATTAGTAGTAGTAAAAGTAATTCCTTTTACCTTAGCATTTTATTTTATTTTACTTTTCAGTTTTACTTTATGTCTTTTACTTTTCAGTATTTTTACTTTATGTCTTTTACTTTTATGTATTTACTAGCCCTAGTTATGTGTTAGTTATCTGGGGTTGTGATGAATTCTAATATCACCGGTTTAAAAGGGGTTATTTTATAGTTTTGGTAATTTAAAGGTTTACTTATTAAGCTTAAGAGTACCACAGAATACACAGACATTTACAACTCGTCTTCTGGATGTAGCTTCCATTTTTGATGTATCTCAAATATGAATGCCTTCAAAAGTGCAATGAAGAGTTGAATTTATAGATCCTGAAAAAGGGTGAGTAATAATAGCACTAGTACCTGCCAATGACAATAATTAACTAAACAGTAAAATAAATCGTGAAATGTCAAAAGGTCTGGATCCTGTCGGAGAAAATAAAAGAAAATAACAAAACAAATCACAATTATTAGGAAAAGTCAAAGAAATAAAATATATTTACAAGATTTATGGCTTGATTGACGTCTATGAGTCATGGACAAGCTTCCCATCCAATTTTCTTATAAATTGACAAACAGTGTCTTTTTTAGTCAGATCCCCAAGATTTAACTATTGTCTTTCTTTTTGAAATTGTGTATGTAATTTGCGAATAGCTATAAGAACATATCCATTGGGATGCGTCTCAAGAGTCGAAGATATTTCATCTAAAGACTTCTTACTCAAGTCATCCCTAATGAATTTAATTTTATCTTCGCGATTATCAGACACAATTCCCAAAGAACGACAACGAGTATTGCAATTCCAACGTGCACATTTGTAACAAACAACCATTTGCTTAGCTCTACGTTTCTTTGCATAGGTGCTTCTTCCAAAACCAGGTAAATAAGAATTACAAGAATCAGAGTACTCACCTGCTAATCGAACTCGTGCTTCAATAATCCAACAAATGTCATTAGGAATACCTTTTATCATTAGTAGTCTCATCCGTTCCAAGCGAGCTTTGTAGATCTTCATCAAAGAGTTTTGCGGGAGAGAAGGAAATTGCTTGTGTAGTTTTGCGAGAATCTCTTCCATCTTGAATGTCACTTTACCTGCAAAAACTAAACACATAAAAATAAAACACACCAAATCACAATATATACACAAATTACATGGGTTGCCTCCTTGCTAGCGCTAAGTTTAACGTCGTCAGCTAGACAAAACTGCCCGAACGTTAGGCTGGATCTGAAAGTGTGATATTTTCTTTTTGTCGCTCAAATGATTCCCCCCAGTAGTGCTTGACACGCTGGCTGTTCACTTTGAATGTTTCGTTGGTGTTGGGATTAAGTAACTCAACAGCTCCATAAGGTAAAACCTGAGTAATCACAAATGGACCTGACCACCTTGATTTCAGCTTTCCAGGGAAAAGTTTCAACCTTGAATTGTATAATAAAACCTGTTGTCTTCATTCCAGTTGTCTGCGCACTATTTTTCGATCATGCCATTTCTTGGTCTTTTCCTTGTACAGTTGGCATTCTCATAAGCATGTAGGCGAAATTCCTACAGTTCATTAAGTTGATGGAGTCGTTTCTCTCATGCTGCTTGTAGATCAAGATTTAACTTCTTCAGTGCCCAGTACGCCTTATGTTCAAGTTCAACTGGCAGATGACATGCTTATCCAAACACCAGTCGATATGGGGACATACCAATGGGTGTCTTATAAGCTGTCCGGTAGGCTCATAATGCATCATCCAATTTGGTTGACCAGTCCCTCCTTGTTGATCCAACGGTTCTTTCCAGAATTCTCTTGATCTCCCTGTTTGATACTTCAACCTGTCCATTTGACTGTGGATGGTAAGCAGTGGCAACTTTATGAGTAACTCCGTATTTGGATAAGAGTGCATCAAAGTATCTGTTGCAGAAATGTGTGCCACCATCACTGATAATTGCCCGAGGTGTTCCGAAGCGAGTGAAAATATTCTTTTTAAGGAATTTTATCACCACTTTTGAATCATTTGATGGCAATGCAATTGCTTCAACCCATTTGGAGACGTAGTCTACTGCAACTAGTATGTACAGGTTTCCGAATGATGGAACAAATGGTCCCATAAAATCAAAACCCCATACATCAAATATCTCGACTTCCAGAATGTTTTGCAAAGGTCCTTCATTCATTCTCGAAATATTTCCCATTCTCTGGCACCTGTCACATTGAAAAGCAAAAAGATAAGCATCTCTAAAAAGAGTGGGCCAGAACAAACCTGATTGTAGAACTTTGGCTGCAGTTTTATTTCCACTGAAGTGTCTGCCATATGGTGATGAATGACAATGCTGCAAAACACTGTTGACTTGCTCATGTGGAACACAACGTCTCAGTAATTGATCAGCGCATCGTTTGAACAGGTATGACTCATCCCAGACATAGTGTTTGACTTCTTTGAAAAACTTCTTCCTTTGCTGAGTTGTCCATTCCAACGGCCATTTTCTCGATACTATGTAATTGACATAGTCAGTATACCAAGGGACTTCTTATTGTTTCATGGCAAATAGCTGTTCATCTGGAAAAGTTTCTTTGATTTTCAGTTCTTTGCCAACTGTTTCTCCATTCTCGAGCCTCGATAAGTGATCTGCCACTTGGTTCTCTATCCCTTTCCTGTCTCGAATTTCCACGTCGAATTCTTGTAGTAGAAGTATCCAACGGATCAATCTGGGTTTGGCATCTTTCTTTGCAATCGGATATTTGATGGCTGAATGATCTGTGTAAACCACCACTTTGGGACCCAGCAGATAAGAGCGTAATTTGTCAAAATCGAACACAACTGCAAGCAACTCATTTTCAGTGGTTGTGTAGTTGAGCTGAGCTTCATTCAGAGTTCTGCTGGAGTAGTAAATGGTGTGGAAGATCTTTGCTTTGCGTTGTCCCAAAACTGCACCTACAGTAAAATCACTAGCATCGCACATTACCTCAAATGGAAGGGTCCAGTCTGGTGCTACAATGATGGGGGCAGAAACCAGCTTCTGTTTCAAGATCTCAAAAGCTTCATGGCATTCATTGGTGAAGTTGAAAGGCACATCCTTTTCCAGGAGATTGCAAAGAGGTTTAGCAATCTTAGAAAAGTCTTTGATAAATCTCTTGTAGAAGCCTGCATGTCCGAGAAAGCTCCGAATCCCTTTGACTGATGTTGGTGGATGTAATTTTTCAATTGTTTCAATCTTTTCTTTGTCTACCTTAATTCCTTTTTGTGAGATCCGATGTCCCAGAACAATGCCTTTCTGCACCATGAAGTGGCATTTCTCCCAGTTGAGCACCAGGTTGGTATCTTCACACCTTTGTAATACATGTTCCAAATTTTTCAAACAGTGGTCAAAAGAATCTCCAAATACAGAAAAGTCATCCATAAAAACCTACATACTCTGTTCCAGCATATCTGAGAAGATGGCTATCATGCAACGTTGAAATGTGGCAGGGGCATTACATAGTCCAAATGGCATCATGCGGAAAGAAAAAGTACCATACGGACATGTAAAATTAGTTTTCTCCTGATCTTCTGGGGTGATGGCAATCTGATTGTATCCCGAGTATCCATCCAGAAAATAATAAAACTCATGTCCCGCCATTCTGTCTAGCATCTGATCAATGAATGGCAACGGAAAATGGTCTTTCCTTGTAGCTTTGTTCAGCTTCCTGTAGTCCATGCATACTCTCCATCCAGTCACTGTTCTTGTTGGAATCAGCTCATTTTTTTCATTTGTGATTACAGTAATTCCTCCTTTCTTCGGCACACACTGCATAGGACTTACCCAACTGCTGTCAGAGATGGGGTAAATGATGCTAACATCCAACCATTTGATGATTTCTTTCTTTACGACCTCCTTCATGATTGGATTTAGTCTCCGTTGATGCTCTACTGTGGCTTTGTACTCGTCGTTCATCAGGATTTTATGCATGCAAAATGATGGACTAATGTCTCGAATGTCTGCTATAGTCCAACCAATGGCTTTATTGTGTTCTCGTAACACTCTCAGTAATTTTTCTTCATGCTCCAATGTTAGTGAAGAAGAAATAATCACAGGTAATTCAGAAGAGTTTCCTAAGAAAGCATACCTGAGATGACTCGATAGTAGCTTCAGCTCCAACTATGGTGGTTCTTCAATCGAAGGTTTGATTCGCTCCTTTTTTGGTAGTTCCAAACTTTCGACTTGTGGTGTTGATCTGAAGCGAAATGGTTTGTCAAGATAGTTGATACATTCTAGGATTTTAGCATCTAGCTCGCTGTTAGTCATGTTGGTGATGCAAGCTTAAAGTTTATCCATGGGAAGTGGTAGTGCATCAGTATCCTGAACGATACTATCTACAACATCAACTCTGAAACATTCCTCCTCATTTTCATCTTCGGGAATTTCATGGCTTTGAAAACATTAAAGGTAACTTCTTGGTCCTGCACTTTCATGGTTAGTTCTTTTTTTTGAACATCAATAACAGTCCTACCTGTGGCCAAGAAAGGTCTCCCAAGGATGATAGGAACATCTTTGTCTTCCACCATGTCAAAGATGATGAAATCTGCTGGAAGAATGAGTTTGTCAACTTTTACCAACACATCTTCAACGACACCTCTTGGGAATGCGAGCGTTCTATCAGCAAGTTGCAAAGAGACTGAGGTAGGCATTGCTTCTCCAATTTGTAGTTTCCTGTAAATAAAAAATGCATTAAATTAACACTAGCACCTAAATCACATAAAGTCTTACCGATATAATGTTCTCCAATGGTGCATGGGACAGTGAAACTGCCATGTCTCTGAATGATGGCGCTGCATTCTTCTGTCAGTGCAACTGTCTCGTAGTCTCTCAATCTCCGTTTTCGTGAAAGAATATCTTCCATGAATTTGACATAACTGGGCATTTCTTCCAAGGCTTCCGCAAATGGAATGTTGATATGCAGCTTTTTGAACACCTCCAGGAATCGAGAAAACTGTTTGTCCAGTTTGTTTTTCTGAAGACGTTGTGGAAACGATGGAGGTGGAGTGATTCTTTCTGGTTTTTCTTCCTTAGCTTCTTTTTGCTCCATCTGTTGTTCTGCTTCTTCTGGAATTTTCTCAACAGTTGTTTGGACTCCAATATCTTTATTTATCTCAATGTCGCTTTTCAAGGCAATGGCTTGACATTGCTCATTCCCTCGGTTCCTTGGATTTGGTTCTGTGTTGCTAGGAAGGTTACCTAGAGGTTTGTAACTCTGAGAATTGGCCAGTTGTCCAATTTGATTCTCCAGTGATTTGATAGATGCAGATTGACTCTGAAACATAGCATCATATTTTTTTAACTGATTCAGTACTTCCGCTATTCCTGGTTCTTTTTCATGCTCCTGACTTTTGTTCTGTTGTTGGAATCCAGGTGGTGGATAGTTCTGCTATTGGAATCCAGGTGGTGGGTAGTTCTTTTGCCCTGAATTGTTACTCCATGAAAAGTTGGGATGATTCCTCCACCCTGGGTTATAGGTGTTGGAATATGGATTGTTCCCCTGTCTGTTGAAATTGTTGACATAATTCGCCGTCTCATCGTGTTGGTTGAACGATTATAGTTCTGGTGCTTCTCTATATGGTGAACTTGTGGTTCCAACATTTCCTTGCATATTGAGAGTTTCCATGAATTTGCATATATGATCCAGCTTGGCATTTACTATTGTGTTGGCTCCAACTTCGTAAATTCCTGCAATTCTCTGGATTAAGCTCCTGTCTGTTGGCCACAAAGAATTGTTGTTGGCCATTTCTTCAACTAGGTTCCAGGCTTGATCTTCTCCTTTTGCCATTAAAGCTCCGCCGGCAGCATCATCAATTGTGGTTCTCATCAGTCCAGAAAGTCTATTGTAAAAAGTTTGTACCTGAAGCCATTTTGGAAGCTCATGGTGAGGACATTTCGGGATCAAGTCTTTGTACCTTTCCCAAGCTTCGTAGAGAGTTTTTGAGTCATGTTGTACAAAGGATGTGATGTCATTTCTCAGTTTTTTTATTGTGGCTGGTGGAAAATACTTTGCAAGGAATTTGGTGGCAAGATTGTTCCATGTTGTGATGGAACCTGCTGGTAATGAATATAGCCAAGCTTTAGCTCTGTCTTTCAAGGAAAATGGGAACACACGCAGTCTTATTACTTCTTCAGCTGCTTGGTTGTAATTGAAAGTGCCGCAAACTTCCAAGAAGTTATTGATGTGAGTATTAGGATCTTCAGTTGCGTTCCCCCCAAACTGGACTGACTGCTAAATCATATGAATGCATGTTTTTATATCACACGCATTTGCTGGTAAGGGAGGAAGTACAATACAGGAAATTAAGCCGTCAACCACCGAAATGGTTCTGTCTCGAATGGGAATTGGTGGTGCAACTTCTGACGGTTCAGGTTCCATGTTAACGATTGCTTCTTGGCCTTCACGTATTTTCCGTCTCAACTGTCTGATGGTTCTTTCAACCTCTGGGTCAAACGGTCGGAGTTCAAAGCTTCTGGTTCGTCTCATGTAGTGTTTGAAAACCTGAAACACAAGAAAAAAAATAAGTAAAAAGAAATTAGACACAAGTAAAATATCTAACCGTAAAATTAATAGTAAAAGATGAAAAAGTCCCCGGCAACGGCACCAAAAACTTGACCGGTGTAATCACAGGCGTATAACGTAAGCGCACGTATTGTTTAAGTAGTATAAAAAGTATCGATCCCAAGAGGACTTATTACCTTAGCTATTAATTAATGAAGCTAAAATGATTACAAGTATCTAACAGGTTGATTGATTGATTGGATTGTGATTTTTAAAATTAAGACAAGTAAATAAAATTACGTGAAAGTAGGTTTAGGAAAATTCAAATTTTATAAAACTATATAGGGTTGTGATTTCTTCCAATATCTTTTTAAAGATGAAGTGGTTATTTTATGTTTGTGTAATATATTGGTTTACTAACCTGGAACACGAAATTATGCAAAAGCCTCTATCGATGGTCAGATGCAAATACCCAGTGTAATCCAATTAAACCATATGTCTATGTTAACCAAATTACATGGATTCATTAAGTTCAAGTTCCAATTGTGGCTACCCCCCACCCGACAGGTATATGTCTATCCTGTAAGGAAATCTATTAAAGGGTTATCTATCCTCAAGGAAGATCGTGGGCTACTGAGTCTAGGGTCTTAAACCTAAAATCCCTATGTCTAGTTCATTTTAAGTTTACCTAATCAATTTTATTAATGGCCAGTTAATAGAAAGCATTAAGATTAAGACTCAATAAATAAATCTTTATATTACCCAAACTATAATCTAACCCCTTATAAACCCGTGATATTGGAATTCATCACAACCCTAGATAACTAACTTAGTTACTACTCATAACTAGGGCTAGTGAAAACTTAAAAGTCATAAAGTAAAATGCGGAACAGTAACTACTGTAAAGTAAAATTACAATAAAATAAAATGATAAGGTAAAAGAAATTACTTTTACTAATTACTATTTAGATATCTCCCATAATATAATATATAAACGTGTGATAGCATTACCAACCAGCCATATAGGCGGTAACCTGATTAAGTCAAATTAAGTCCAACCAGCCATAAAGGCGGAACCAAAATAACCTGCCATATAGGCGGTAAGGGAATTTAATTACCAACCGACCAATCTGGCGGTATCATTGATTAGTCATGTTTAACCAGTTTAAATTGATTTACCAACCGACCAATATAGCGGTATCCTTTTTAAGTCAAATTTTAAATAGTGAATATATTATATTTACGGGAGATTAATCTAACTAGCAATAGTAAAAGAATTACCTTTCACCTTAGCAAGGGGAAGTTACCTCCTCATGGTTGAATAGTAAAAACTGTAAAAGTAAAGAAAGTAAATTACTATTACTATTACAAAAAGTAAATAAAATTAATTACAAAACTAAAATTAAAAGAAACTAGATACAAACTCCTTAATATACTCGAGGAATTACAACGAGGAAGATACGAAAAATTCTGAAATTTAAGCTTCAATTTATAGGCAAAAATCCGGAATCGGCGTCGCGACGCCAAAGCTTTCCGCGTCGTGACGCCAGCTCATTTACATGCGGCACGCGGAGAGCTCGACACGTGGCGAGGTGGCTGGCATTCAAAATGATTAAGCTGACATGGCGCTGATGTGGCGACACATGGCGAAAGCGATTGTCGGCACCGTAGGATTGCGATACGTGGCACGCTTTGATTGGATGATGATGACGTGGCACGTTGACCGCTGACGTGGATGATGACATGGCATGACACGTGGAGAAGTTGACTTGTTGGCCTGCTGACGTGGTTGATGATGTGGCGACACGTAGGATGACACGTGGCACACGTGGTGATGGCGATTGTCGGCACCGTATGATGATGACACGTGGCATGTCACACGTTAGCAGATCGGCTGTGATGGTGACACGTGGCACAACGCATGTTAAGCGTCGCGACGAGGGCTCGGTGGCGCGACGCTGAAATTACCAAATTGCATTTTTTGTCCGATTTTCACTATTTTGGCTCAAAATCACCTCCAGAATGCTCAGAAACTTTATTTATCTATAAAATAACACAAAACACATCGAAATATTCACAAAACTCAAGAAACTATACAAAATATTAAGTTAAAGGAGTGTGAAATAGTGATCTATTTACCACTCATCACTTACCAACTCTAGAATGGCAACTTGATTTTCCAAAAATCAAAAGTAAAGCTTGGAAATTGATATTTTTAATTTTTAACAATTAAAACAAATATCTTAAAAAGTCAAACTCAATTTGACTACTTTTTCCTTTTAATGTAAAGTCAAACATTTACACTAATAATCATTTCCAAACTTTATCATTTGGTAAGATATTTATATTTTAACTATATTAATTATTTAACAATTAAACAATTAATTAATTAATCAAATACAAATATCTCAAATATATGTATTATATATTTACTTTAAATATCTCAAATACGTTTATTAATGATATATGTCAAATACCTTTATTTGACAATTTATTAATGTGTATTTAATAATATCATATATTAAATACAAATACACATTATTTAGGAAATGACGGTTCGGCCCATTTGCATGCATCTTTCGTTTAACGTTTAAACGATTTATAAATAATCACCATTATTTATAATAGTCGCACTAGTGCTCTACGAGTATGTTTCATTAGTGAGACTCTCTAGATTCAGGTATATCCGTCACAAAATCCAATTTCGTGTCCATAATTTACCCACCCGTAAATTATGACGACCACAGATAAACTAGCTGAATCATACAGGTCGAGGTCATTGCATACGTATAATACCTCCGTCACAGGTATCCAGATTATCCCAGAGATATAGATATAAATGTCAAATCTCTATAGGTATAATCACGTCAACGTTTCTATTAACAATCTCTAAATAACACTCGGAACTTACTTCCGAAGTATACTGTGGCCACAGATTTAACAGATTGCTAATCACATTTGGACTACCTATGCTTTGTACACAGAACTGACGGATCCTATCTTGACACACACATGATATCCTGAGGATCGGTCCACACCCAACGAACAGGCGGAGGTTTGATCTAAATAGATCGGTGACGTGACTGATATCTAAGTGTGGAGGATGTCTCATACATCCACAGTGGTGTCTCAAGTCGAAGGACCACTATACTACTTAACCTGAGAAGATTCTTATTGACGTTGGTGTATCATCCATTAAGAACTTCAGTGAGTCGTTCAGTGTCTATCCACTATAAACACTTACATGTCTATACAAGTCTCTCCAGACTCATGGTTCATTAGGATAAACCATCGGACTAAGTCTCGATATACGACATGTACTGGTCTCAACGGATTTGACTAACCAGACCGTGTTAGTAAATCTTGACCAGGAACTATATTTGATAATATACATTTAGCAGTGACACTTCCCAATGTTAATTACAAACTAACTTTGTAACTGTGTACTGTATTATATTATCGGTCTTTGTCTAATATATACATATCACTAAACCATATTTAGTTTCAATCTAATCGTAATCAGATCGAATACGTATATAAAAACAAGAGATGCAACCATAAAGAAAGTAATATTATGGAAAAAAGGGATGTTCGTATTAATGAATCAGACATAAATACGGTCCGATTTGGCGCTCTGAGCACCAACCCCAACAATTTCTCTCACTTGCTCTTGTGCCAATCCACGATATTATATATACATCTCAATGTGTATCGTTTACGCATGGCCCTCAAAAGCTCACCTAGCACTTAAGAGGTAGGCTACAAGAAGTAGGTCCGCTATAACATAATGAGTTTGTCAAACAAACACAATACTATGACTCTGATAGTCAATCGTTTCCCATAGTCAGCATCTTTCATATTTTGTAAAATCTAAATTTTACATTGATATGAATCTGATGCAACATCAGTACTGTGCTATAGCTACTGAGTTATCCAAGTATTTAGGGATCAAATCCAAAATACTATGTAGACAACCGCAAACACAACACAAATCCAAAACTTCTAATTTATCAGGTCACTATGCAACTTCATAAGTCAATACTTCATAAGTTGCATCTAATTCCACTGAAAAGTAGAATCCTTCGTGACACTCTCACTGCATCTTTTGAGACCTTTTATGACGTAGACTATCTAACTTCATAATTAGACTAAAAACTAATATGACCCAAACGGTTGCAGACTAAATGCTCCATGAATAAGAAATTTGTTCTTAATATCTCAAAGATCACAAAGAACATGTTTCAAGATCCATCTTATGGTCTATAGGGTATCAAAATAACTCGTAACAATTACGATTAAATCGATATCTTTAATCTCACATAATAAAATATTCATTATGTCATCATCACATGATACATAAGATTGATTAGACATTCTAATCAATTACTCTTTCGAAAAAGGAATCATCATTTACAAAAGATGAATACTACATATAAGACACACATTAACTGTCAAACAGTTATACTAACTGTCATACATATAGCCTTATTGTGTCTTTTATTATATCATATCTAATGTATGACTAATATGAGTATCTCACAAGTCTATTAGTTTTATATCATATATAAAACTTTATATCAAATATAACAGAGACTACTCCCACTGCTTTCACGGAGTAAAGAAGACTTAGGTAAATATTTTACCTTACAAACATCTCATTATTACCATAATAATGATAATGTCGTTAGGATATACAACATTAGAAAGTAATTTGTACGCTCCCACAAACCCTTCAATCACATATGTATTCTCTATATTTTGACAAGATCAGACAATCTGACGATATCAAAAATAGAGAACACAGATTTTTGGAAGACTTATCCGAGTCTACAATAGGCTCTATAAGCTAGCACACTAAACTGCGATCTTAGCAGAACACAAACTCTAGGGCCATTTCAGAATGAACTCTTCAAACGAAGAAATCACAACTGATCTCTTATCTGAATAAGCCATTCAAAAAATGACAATTTGCATTCTTTAGCTAAAATGTACAGTTTAATATCAACATTAACCAATATATCTTTAATTGTTCAATTAGTGTGACTAGAGACAAGTTTCCTCAGAATCTACAATAGATTGCTGAGTATAACTTTTCTCACCGTCATACTATAAAGGCCAAACCTTTAATAAAATCACACTGCTTTCGCTGCGCAAATAATTAGCACATATCATGAACTAGTTCATAATGAAAGCTTAATCAAGTTCAAAACTTGATCGTAGTAAGCTACGAACAATCTTAGATCTATAGTTCAATGGTGAACTTCCGGAATCGATATCAAATATCGCTTCCATTATACGTTATAGGATAATTTTCTTCAATAAGAAAACAATAGAACCATTAAGTATCAAATACTCGTAAATGATTCTAACATCCTATCGGACTTATACGAAAGATGTCTAAGGGTTTTTTCATCTTATTAATTATGTAGTTCCAATTATAATTTATCATTCTCACATTTGACTTCAATAAGTCAAGTCTTTTCTACAATAAATAACATCTGATGTTACACACCAAGCAATAAAACAATTTTTATTACTTAGGATCGTAGGAAATATATTCTATTAAATAGAATACAGCATTCTATAAAACAAAATATATGATAAAATTTTACTTATACCTCTGAGGCGTAAGTAATTTCCATTATATAACTATTATATAAAAGAAAGATTCAAATCTTAAACTTTTCAAGATTCGAATTTTCTACCTATACATATGATATATGTAACTGTAGAAATTAATGGAACCTAAATTAAAAGGATGAACGACTGTTACTGGAGCATATCCCCAAAAGTATTGAAACTAATTCGGCAACACTCAATATCAAAACGAATCAAATCATATAAGATTTGATTACCCCCACTAACCAAATCTTGATATACGACATGTACTGGTCTCAACGGATTTGACTAACCGACCCGTGTTAGTAAATCTTGACCAGGAACTATATTTGATAATATACATTTAGCAGTGACACTTCCCAATGTCAATTACAAACTAACTTTGTAATTGTGTACTACATTATATATTATCAGACCTTTCTCTAATATATTCATATCACTAAACCATATTTAGTTTCAATCTAATCGTAATCAGATCGAATACGTATATAAAAACAAGAGGTGAAACCATAAAGAAAGTAATATTATGGAAAAAATGGGATGTTCGTATTCATGAATCAGACATAAATACGGTTCGGATTGGCGCTCTGAGCACCAACCCCAACATCTTTTGGACATGCTTTGTTTAAATATGTGAATTCGATGCAAACTTATCACTTCCCAATTTTCTTTCGAACTACCACTACGTTGGCAAGCCAATCCAGGAATTGAACTGACTTGATTGCTCCATTCTGTAACAGTTGTTGAACTTCCTCATCTATGATTTGATTCCTCTCTGGCGCGAATTTCCTTCTCTTCTGTCTAACAGGAGGGTAGTATGGGTCGACATGGAATTCATGGGTAATTAACTCAGGGTCAATCCCGGTCATGTCTTTGTGAGACCATGCGAAACAGTCGTGTCACTTCTTCAAGAAACCACTTAAGTTGGCTCGTAGCTCGGGATCTAGATTAGTCCCGATTTGAACCTTATTATCTGCATGTTGTGGGTGTATTTGGACCTCGTCAAGCTCTTCAATGCTTGGTAGTGTTGGCTCTGTAGCGTGAGGTTCTTTCTGTAATTACTATGCAGACTGAGATTTTGTTTTTAAGGTCGTCTGGTAACAACTTACGGCAGTGGATCTGTCCCCATTTATCTCTTGGACCCCCCCACATTTTGGGGAACTTTAGCACCTGATGGTAGCTGGATGAGACTGCCCTCATCTCATGAATCCAAGGTCTCCCAACGATAAGGTTGTAGGCAAATGGACTGTCTAAGACTAAGAACGTGGTCATTTTATTGACTCCTCTTGCATAGATTGGGAGAGACACTTCTCCCATGGTGAATTTGTATTCACCACTGAATCCAATCAACACCGTCGACCGCTTGTTTATTTTTTCTAGCTCGACTCCCATGTCCGTGAGGGCTGTGGCAAAGATGATGTTGGCTGAGGACCCGGTGTCAACTAACACAGATTTGATCATGAAATTCGCGACTTGCAAGGATATCACCAAAGCATCATGGTGTGGATTCGTGTGGCTGGACCTGCTGTCGTTGGGAAATCCTATTGTTAGATTGGTGAATTTTCCTTCAACCGACATCGTAGGATGATGAATGTCTATTACGGCAACTCTTGAATGATGTTTGGCAGCCGAATATGAAACACCACTGACTTACGATCCTCCCGAAATAAAGTTCACTGTATTGTTAATTGCCGGTGGTGGAGGTGGGCCAACTCTTTATCCATCTCTCTCATCTTTTCGGGCCAATGTTACCTTCCCCTTCTCCGTGAGTAGATCTTTCAAGAATCCTTTGTTCAGAAATTCCAAGACTTCCAACCTCAATGCCACGCAATTCGTTGTCGTATGACTGTAGTCTCGATGGCACTCACACCATTTAATGGTGTCTTTCTTCGTGGAGCTGTCCTTGGAGCGTGGGGGCAACCTTACCTCGTTCCCCATCTTCTTGAGGACTAAAACTAACTATCCTGGGGAAACATTGAAATTGTAGTTTGGGAGCCTTAGTCTGTTTGGAGACGTCCTTTCTTGAGGATTGTATGACAATGATCGACGGTTGAAATCTTTGTGAATGGGGCAATGAATCCTCTCATCTGATGATTGATAATGAGCTTTTCTTGTGAATATCTTGTGTGATCTCTGAATATTTTCATTCTGTAAGCTGGAATAACTTTCATTCTTCTTGTTCCTTTTGTCTTCTTCCCATCTGATTTCAACTTGGGCTCGAGCCAAGGTTTGATCCATCGAGGAGCATCGAAATTTGGTGAGCTTTTTGTAGAGCACACTCTCTGAGAGTAATCCATTTCTGAATGCTTCCACTGCTGTAGGTTGATGGAGATATGGGATAGTTATCCTTTCTTTATTGAACCGAGCCACGTAGCTTCGCAAGGACTCTCATTTCCGCTGCTGGATGACGTTGAGGTCGTCTGAGGTCTTCTCGAGCCTGTATGAACTTGCAAAATGCTCTACAAATTTTTTTGCTAGCTGTTGGTATGATTCGATGGATATGTATGGAAGATTGATGAACCAGGTAAGGGCTGGGCCCGCCAAAGTTTCCCTGAATCCTCTGCATATTCCAGCCTCTCATTGGTACGGAGTCAAGCCAGTCGACATCATCTTGTATTTGTAGTGGACAACATGGTCGTTTGGGTCAGTGGATCCATCATACAACTTCATCTCTGTGTAGGGAACGACTTCCCTCGCGCAGCGGAAGCGGTAAGGCTCACGGACTAAACTTGAAAAAATTTTCTGCTCTCCCTTTGCTTTGGCCGAACCACACCAGTGAGTTCACTGATGTTTTGCTTCTGTTTTGACAATATTTGAGCCCCAGAATACCCCCAAAACAGTCCACGAACAGCCCCTTGAACTGCAGTGAATTAGTGGACTGTTTTGGACCCGTTACACGCGCGAACTGCACCCAATTTGAAGCAGTATTTGCGTGAACTGCAGTGATGGTTCAGATCTGATTTTTCAGTTAAAATCAATCCTAACACAGCCCTAAAATTACCCCAAAGTGTTTCCCAAAAAACCCGAATTAAAATCAAACAAAACCGAGCCCCAAAATTGGCTTTGTGCGTGCGGCAGTGGGGTTTTATTTTGCCCAGTGCCGTGACTTGTAGATGAAGGGGAGAAGGGTTATTCCAACGTCACAAGGTCTTCCGAGCTATGTCTCGTAACAAACGGAGGGTAGTGTGGGCTACACTCACAGATTAATCTCTAAACGGTTTAGAGATTAAGATCACACACCGAAATAATTTCAGGTTCTTCAATTCTCTTTCTCAACTTTTGAGAGCTTGAAGAAGAGATGGAGGCTAGGGTTTCTAATCCTTAGATCTGAAAAATTAAATCATAATTTTTCTTTTATACTTTAGGTAATTTGTTTCATAAAACAAATCAACCATTAGTCTCCCATCCTTTATGAAATTCGGCCATGGTAAGGTTTATTAGTTTGATTTTGCTTCCAAAATAAACAGATCTTATCCCTTACCATATAGGGAATTTCGGCCATGGCTAAGGTAATTAGGATTTTATTTTGTTTCTCAAATAAACAAATCATATTCCTTACCAATGAAGGAATTCGGCCAAGGTAGGGTTTCTAGTTTGATTTTGCTTCCAAAATAAACAAATCATATTCCTTATCCAATAAGGAATCCTACCATGGTGATGATTTTTGTTTCCAAAATAATTCTTCGCCTTATTAAATTATATCATATATAATTTAATGTTCTAATTTAATAATGATCATATATTTATTAATACCTTATATCAACTTTTAATATAAAGTCTCAAGTGTGATCTATTTAATATTATTAATCATATTAATAATATTAATTCTTTATGAGTATATAATTGGACCGTCCAATTATATTAGCTCCGCTAAAGTATATCGAGCTAGTACGGGGACCAAGTGGACCTACGGTTCCGAGATCCAATAATCTCGAAATACTAATTAAGCTCTTAATTAAATATTTCGAATTATTAACTTCGAATTATTCCACTAAAATTCCGAAGTTGCACTCTCATTACCGTAGATGAAATATTAAGCCGAACCAAGTCGGTGTCCACCGATATAGTCATTGCATACGAATTGATCCTTCACAAGTATTTCGTAATTAGAGCCGGGTCATAATATCTGTTATACCCCTCTAATTATTTTTACCTTAAGTACCATTGATTCTCTAATGAACGATTTATTCATAACTGTTACGAATATTAATCTTTCTATTCGTAATAGAAAGACTTGAGCGCTCAAATCGTTCAAGTACCGAATCAACCCTTAAGAGAGATACTCATCTACTTCTCGTAAGAAGGAGTGAATTCCATGTCTATGTAAAACGTTCCCAGCTACATAACAGACTATGCCCCCAAAGTACGTAGTTATTGGTTGTGATTGCTACACCAACATCACCTTTGTAAGTCAAAAGACATATCCCGCCATGCATGAGTTCGTAGTACACCCAGGATTAAGATCAATCCATATATGACCATCAAGTAGATCGAAATGAATTTCTTTGTTTGACGGATATTAAAAGAATGTCATTTCTATCTAGGTCCAGTCCTATATGATCACATCATATAAGGTGCCTTCATTCACATGTCTCTACATGGACGATCCGGATTAAGATCGCCATCCAAATATAGAATGGACCACATCTATAGATAAACCACAAACAAAGTACCCGGTTTGTTTGCTCTCTATGGACTATTTAAGATTACTAATTTCAGACTTAAATCCTCTGGTGCATGACACTCATACACCAAGTCTGAAGGTACATAAGTAATCTACGGTATTTATGAAGATATATAATATGTGATATTAAACAAACAATTTGATAAATGAATAATGCATCCTTTAATTTCTAAACACATGAAACCGTTTACATCACATGTAGCTCTAGGGCATACATCCCAACAATCTCCCACTTGCACTAGAGAAAATGGGACATGTCACGTAATCCTAGACCATCTAGGTGACCCTCAAACACTTTAGCCGGCAAGGTCTTTGTAAACGGATCAGCAAGGTTCTCTGTGGATGCAATCTTTGTGACGCTAACGTCCCTTCTCTGCAATATCTCCCTGATGAGATGATATTTCCTCTCTATATGCTTTCCCCTCTTATGGCTTCTTGGTTCTTTGGAGTTTGCCACCGCTCCACTATTATCGCAATAGAGGGTGAGTGGTTTATCTATATCTGGAACAACTTCCAGATCTCCCAAGAATTTACGGAGCCAGACTGCTTCTTTAGTTGTTTCACAAGCGGCTACATATTCAGCCTCCATGGTAGAGTCGGCAATGCAAGATTGCTTTATGCTCCGCCAAACAATATCCCCACCACCTAGGGTGAACATTGATCCAGATGTTGATTTCCTGGAATCGACATCTGTCTGAAAATCAGAGTCTGTATATCCTCTTAGGATCATATCCTCACCAGAATATACTAGCATATAATCTCTCGTTCTCTTAAGATATTTGAGAATGTGTTTCACAGCCACCCAGTGATCCAATCTCGGGTTTGACTGAAACCTACTGACTACTCCCACTGCAAAACAGATGTCCGGTCTTGTGCATAACATGGCATACATGAGACTACCAACTGCTGAGGCATATGGGATATGTCTCATTTCCTCAATGCCCTGAGGTGTCTTAGGAGACTGTTCCTTCGAAAAATGAATTCCATGCCGATAAGGCAGATTGCCTTTCTTGGAATTATGCATTCCGAATCGCACAAGGATCTTGTCGATGTAGGATGCCTGAGACATAGCTAACAGTCATTTCTTGCAATCTCGAAGTATCTGGATCCCAAGAACATAACTCGCTTGTCCCAAATCTTTCATTTGGAATTGCTCAGCTAGCCAAGTTTTTACGTCTGATAATATCCTTACATCATTCCCAATGAGTAAGATGTCATCAACGTATAAGACAAGAAAAACCATCTTCCCGTCAATGACGCACTTGTATACACAAGGCTCATCAACATTCTGCTCAAAATTATAGGACTTGATCGTTGTATCAAATCTTATATTCCAAGATCGAGATGCCTACTTGAGTCCATAAATGGACCTTTGCAGTTTGCAAACTTTTTTCTCTTGACCTTGGGCGATGAACCCTTCTGGTTGTATCATATAGATACTTTCATCAAGATTGCCATTCAAGAATGCAGTCTTGACGTCCATTTGCCAAATTTCATAGTTATAATATGCGGCTATGGATAGAAGAGTGCGGATGGATTTTAGCATAGCTACTGGCGAGAAAGTTTCCTCATAGTCAACTCCATATTTCTGGGTATAACCCTTGGCCACTAGTCTAGCTTTGAAGGTATGAACCTTCCCATCTGATCCCCTCTTCCTCTTGTAGATCCACTTACAACCTATGGGTTTCACCCCATCAGGTTGGTCTACAAGTTCCCAGACTGAGTTGGAGTACATAGACTTCATCTCTAGGTTCATGGCGTTGAGCCATTCTTCTTTTTCAGAATCATCTATTGCACTATTGTAGGTTAATGGATCATCTATGCCATCGCTGGAGGCGACAACTTGTGCCTCTCCAACCCCTAGGTAGCGATCAGGTTGTCTTACAACTCTCCCATTGCGTCTAGGTGGTAGATCATTCTGACTGGGAAGTATCTGACTATCAGATGTCGAAGGTGCTATGTATTTGTCAACTTTTATTGATGATGGCGCGCTGGTCGAACCAGTAAGTAACTCCTCAAGTAACATTTTACTACGAGGTTTGAACTCCCTCATATAGTCCTCCTCTAGAAACGTAGCATTTGTCGATACAAATACTTTGTTATCATCAGGACTATAGAAGAATCCACCCCTAGTTTCTTTGGGTAGCCTACAAATAGGCATACCTGAGAACGTGGTTCCAGTTTCGTAGTCTTATCTTCAGCACATGTGCTGGACACCCCCATATACGGAAATGTCGTAAACTAGCTTTACGACCATTCCACAACTCTAAGGGAGCCTTAGGAACAGACTTTGATGGAACTACATTAAGGATATACATTGCGGTTTGCAGTGCATATCCCTAGAATGAACTAGGTAGTGAGCTATAACTAAACATAGATCTCATCATGTCTAGTAGGGTTCGATTTCTCCTTTCTGCAACACCATTTTGTTGTGGTGTTCCAGGTGCTGTGAGCTGGGATACTATCCCATGCTCAACTAAGAATTCCTCGAAGTCTCTGTCGAGGTATTCCCCTCCACGATTCGATCGTAGAGTTTTGATTGTCTTACCTAATTGGTTCTCAACCTCAGCACGATACTCTTTGAACTTTTCAAAGGTATCTGATTTGTGATGCATTAGGTAGACATACTCATATCTTGAATAATCGTCAATGAATGTGACAAAGTATTCATAACCACCTCGAGCTTTTACAATCATTGGTCCGCAGACGTCCGAGTGTATTAGCTCTAGTGGTTGACTGGCTCTTATACCTTTTCCAGTAAAAGGTCTTGGTCATTTTTCCTTCTAAACAAGATTCACAAACTGGAAAAGTCCCGAGGTTTAACTGGTTTAAGGCTCCGTCCTTTATCAATCTATTTATCCGGTCAAGGTTGATGTGACCAAGTCTAAGATGCCATAGATATGTGTCATCGTGAGAAATATTTTTGCCGTTTCGTTTTTGGTTTTTCAACCTTAAACATTTCAGTGTTGAGCAGTGACTTATGCGTTAACGGTATTAACACATACAAGTTATTTTCTGATTTTCCTGTGCATATAGTCAATCCATTTCTACCAATAATAACCGAATTGCTATTAAAAGAAATAGAATAACCATCATCCATAAGTCGAAACAGAAATCAGATTCAATCCAAGCGGATTTACATCCTCCACTAATAGAGATTCAATAACGAGAAAATCATATTTACCTGTTTCCTTTTTCTCCTTTAGCTCAGCAAGGTATTTAGGACAGTTCATTTTCCAATGCCCATTCTTGTCGCAATGGAAACATTTTCCTTTGGGCTTGGTATCCTTGGAGCCTTTCTTGTTCTTCTTCTTCATGGGCTTACCCTTAGCCTTTCCAGTGCCTTTCTTCTTTTTCTTTGCAGATTTAGAAGATTCGGCAACATTTGCCTCTGCACTGGACTTACGAGGATCCACTAGCATGGACTCGTAATGGGTGAGCTCATTAAGCAGTTGGGTCAAAGTAAAAGACAACTTGTTCATAACATAGTTGCTTTTAAACTGCAGGAAACTCTTCGGAAGAGTTTCCATAATCATGGTCACCTGGCTACGCTCGTCAATACGAGCTCCATGGGTTTCAGCAGTATTGAGATAAGTCATCATCCTTAAGACATGCTCTGGACTGATGTCCCATCCTTCATCCTAGCAGTCATCGCTGAGACCATGGCCTCATGGCGTTGACGCTCCGAAGGCTGCCCAAACATGCCCTGCAATGACTCCATCATCTGTGATGCTAGAACCATAGGTTCATGCTTTGCAGCAAGAACCTCAGACATCCCTGCTAGCAAGTAGCAGCGGGCTTTCTCATTTGCTGCGACCCATTTCTGGTAGGTATCGCGCACAGCTTGGCCAGCATTTCTGGCCGGCTCGGGAGGACGTTCCTCCGTCAGGAAAAACTTAAGGTCTTCACAGACCAGGATAGCGTTCATGTTACTTTTCCACTTAACATAGTTTTCTCCGGTCAATTTATCATTTGAGAGTATGGAAATAATTGAGAGAAACCATGGCTGAAAATAAAATAAACATGCATTTAACATTCATTCATCGCATATTAAAATCATCAAATATTTTGGCATAAAATTAAACATGATGCATGAACCATGAATAATGAATAAGAAACCTAAAAGAATTACTATGCCACGGAGATCTATCATCCCACAAGTAAGTGCCGCCGTAGGGTAGGTCAAGTACTCGCATGATAGATTGAGACAATCTCAGCTGTTTTAATATATGCGGGAATAACTCTTATTCCTATATTAAACAACTACCGTTCGATTTGATCAAGGAATTTCATTAATAGTTAATTATTCCTTTGTGAGTGTAACCCGCCGTTTCGGGATTTTTTGATTTAACAAGTGAAGTGCCGCCGTAGGGTAGGTCAGTTCACAAGATACATCTAGAATCTTTATCCTTTCGGAACCCAAAATTGATATTGACCCAAAATGGACATCATCTGTAGGGGGACGAAAACAAAGCCGTCTCGAGGCGCCTTTTGAATCTCACGTTTTTGGACTAACAACGGAGATCGTGGGATTTACTGTCGTATATCCCTCTCCCACTCACTATTTTAAACTTAAGGTTTCTATCTAAAATATCTAATATTTTATCCTAACTAGTGTGGATAAACTTATGGCGGCTAAAGCATAATTTATTTACACTAGTTTGTCATAAGTGAGCTAATCAATTTTAACTATTAAAATCGTGTCACTAATTTCTCATTAGTCTCTACTAACAGCTTTACTCTTTTAAACTAATTAAATTAGAGTGGTATAAGTGAGCTACAATATTTTAACCCTTAAAATACTAGGCACTTAAAGGTCTAAAATCATGGAATTCTAAATGGTCAAAATTTTAATTAAACATTTTAATAAATCTTAGTGCGTCATAAAATCCAATGGTACATGGAATTGTATCCCGAGTGCAGACCACATTTCCGTCCATACGGAATCGGCTATGGAATTATATCCGGGTTTCCATCCTATATACCAATGGAATTTATTATGCACCAATTAAGTCCAATATATAAGAATTCAAGTTTTAGACACTAAATCCCATTAATCTAATTAATGATTTTAATGCATATCAATTTCTAACTTAAACATTTTAAATTACATAAAATCATAATTTTATGTCTATAATGATAATGCATCTATGACATGTTATGGCAAGTAAAATGCACGAGTGGGCACCCTAGTCTATATGACATGTTATTCAAACAATTCGAAATAAACATACATATAACATAAAAAATATTTTGCATTGACCGGGCTCTTATTTTTCCTATACTAATCTAATTAGTACAAAGATATACCAAGGCATTCATTGGCCTTCAAATCCCGCTCCAAAGTGGTATTGGCTCCTTTTGCGACTTCGGTGCTCCATATTACAAAGAATTGAAATTTTACATTGAAAACTAAAATTACAATGAATATAAACAATGGCCTTATGGCCTTACAACCCAAAATCAAAACCAACTACAAAAATAAGAGCCATAAAAATTTACGACCAATGCAAAATCCATTCATCACATGAAATATCAAAACCATTCATCACATGAACTCAATATGTGCCCACTCATCTAAACATGCATATCATATTTATAACTCATATAAACATATTAAAACAGAAACTTTAAATGAAAAAGTGAAGAGTTAAGAGCACTTTTCAACCTCGCTCTTGATGCCAATTGTAGGGAACGCCTTCCCTCGCGCAGCGGAAGCGGTAAGGCTCACGGACCGAACTTGAAAATTTTTCTGCTCTCCTTTGCTTTGGCCGAACCCACCAGTGAGTTCACTGATGTTTTGCTTCTGTTTTGGACAATATTTGAGCCCCGGAATACCCCCGAAACAGTCCCCGAACAGCCCCTTGAACTGCAGTGAATTAGTGGACTGTTTTGGACCCGTTACACGCGCGAACTGCACCCAATTTGAAGCAGTATTTGCGTGAACTGCAGTGATGGTTCAGATCTGATTTTTCAGTTAAAATCAATCCTAACACAGCCCTAAAATTACCCCAAAGTGTTTCCCAAAAACCCGAATTAAAATCAAACAAAACCGAGCCCCAAAATTGGCTTTGTGCGTGCGTGCGGCAGTGGGGTTTTATTTTGCCCACTGCCGTGACTTGTAGATGAAGGGGAGAAGGGTTATTCCAACGTCACAAGGTCTTCCGAGCTATGTCTCGTTACAAACGGAGGGTAGTGTGGGCTACACTCACAGATTAATCTCTAAACGGTTTAGAGATTAAGATCACACACCGAAATAATTTCAGGTTCTTCAATTCTCTTTCTCAACTTTTGAGAGCTTGAAGAAGAGATGGAGGCTAGGGTTTCTAATCCTTAGATCTGAAAAATTAAATCATAATTTTTCTTTTATACTTTAGGTAATTTGTTTCATAAAACAAATCAATCATTAGTCTCCCAGCCCTTATGAAATTCGGCCATGGTAAGGTTTATTAGTTTGATTTTGCTTCCAAAATAAACAAATCCTATCCCTTACCATATAGGGAATTTCGGCCATGGCTAAGGTAATTAGGATTTATTTTGTTTCTCAAACAAACAAATCATATTCCTTACCAATGAAGGAATTCGGCCAAGGTGGGTTTCTAGTTTGATTTTGCTTCCAAAACAAACAAATCATATTCCTTATCCAATAAGGAATCCTACCATGGTGATGATTTTTGTTTCCAAAATAATTCTTAGCCTTATTAAATTATATCATATATAATTTAATGTTCTAATTTAATAATTATCATATAATTATTAATACCTTATATTAACTTTTAATATAAAGTCTCAAGTGTGATGTATTTAATATTATTAATCATATTAATAATATTTATTCTTTGTGAGTATATAATTGGACCGTCCAATTATATTAGCTCCGCTAAAGTATATCGAGCTAGCACGGGGACCAAGTGGACCTACGGTTCCGAGCTCCAATAATCTCGAATACTAATTAAGCTCTTAATTAAATATTTCGAATTATTAACTTCGAATTATTCCACTAAAAATCCGAAGTTGCACTCTCATTACCGTAGATGAAATATTAAGCCGAACCAAGTCGGTGTCCACCGATATAGTCATTGCATACGAATTGATCCTTCACGAAGTATCTCGTAATTAGAGCCGGGTCATAATGTCCGTTATACCCCTCTAATTATTTTTACCTTAAGTACCATTGATTCTCTAATGAACGATTTATTCATAACTGTTATGAATATTAATCTTTCTATTCGTAATAGAAAGACTTGAGCGCTCAAATCGTTCAAGTACCGAATCAACCCTTAAGAGAGATACTCATCTACTTCTCGTAAGAAGTAGTGAATTCCATGTCTATGTAAAACGTTCCCAGCTACATAACAGACTATGCCCCCAAAGTACGTAGTTATTGGTTGGGATTGCTACACCAACCTCACATTTGTAAGTCAAAAGACATATCCCGCCATGCAGGAGTTCGTAGTACACTCAGGATTTAGATAAATCCATATATGACCATCAAGTAGATCGAAATGACTTTCTTTGTTTGACGAATATTATAAGAATGTCATTTCTATCTAGGTTCAGTCCTATATGATCACATCATATAAGGTGCCTCCATTCTCATGTCTCTACATGGACGATCCGGATTAAGATCGCCATCCAAATATAGAATGGACCGCAGCTATAGATAAACCACAAACAAAGTACCTGATTTGTTTGCTCTCTATGGACTATTTAAGATTACCAATTTCAGACTTAAATCCTCTAGTGCATGACACTCATACACCAAGTCTGAAGGTACATAAGTAATCTACGGTATTTATAAAGATATATAATATGCGATATTAAACAAAAAATTTGATAAATGAATAATGCATCCTTTAATTTCTAAACACATGAAACCGTTTACATCACATCTAGCTCTAGGGCATACATCCCAACACTCTGGAGGGCTGAACTTCCTTGGCAGCTCGATGGATGTGATGGTTTCTAAAAATTGGGTATCAGAAATCGTTTCAGCTCGGCTCTTTCTTATTGGTAACCTTACTCCAAGTAGACTGGACAAAATCGTTTCTTTAAACTCTTCTATTTCCCTTCGCATAGAGGAGGCAACTTGACATGCTTGCTCGATGGGGAGATATGTTGACTTCTTTCTTGATTTGGTGGATGGTTGTCTGATGGCGGATTGTTACTTGCCACATTATTTAGTGCCCCTGGGAGATTAGGGGGATTGTAGGATCGTTGGGATGGTCTGGGGTGTCACGATGCTAGGAGGTTGAAGAGATTTGTTCCAACTATTTTTGAAGGTTTGCGTTGGAGTTTCACATGGCCAGGTTTTCTTCTTCTAAAGTTTGTAATCGCTCTTAGAGCATGGCTAATTGTTCTGCCACAGGGTCTGGTGTCTGTTCACTGCTTGAATCCATGAGTGGTTATGTTTAGGAACCATAGACCGAGAACTATTTGCTTACTATGAATCGCTAAGGCCCCACGGTGGGCGCCGAATTATGGATGTTGATTTTCGTCCGAGGTCTACAATTGAGAATTTGTAGTAGGGGGCACTAGTGATCCTGCAAACAAAGTTAAAATAAGCGAGGAGGTTACTGTAGGGGTTTTAGGGAGGAAATCTGGTAACGCAGCGGAATATTGGAAAATCAAAATTTTCCGATTTCAAAAATTTTTCTCGGATCAATTAAATAAACTTATTTATTTAATTATCCAATTATCAAATTATGAAATATTACACAAGAAATCAAATTTTTGTGTAATTACCGAATTACCCCTATACTTTGTATTTTGTTCATTTTAGTCCGAAATTGTTCAAAATAATTTTGAATGATTCTAAATCATTACTAGTATGAATTTAACATATCCCAAATGTCAAAATACAATTTGCAACAAAAATCCCAAAATTAAACCCCAAGGCCGAGAGCCATACAAAGAGTGATAATGTGCATTTTGCACTTCCATTGTTCAAAACACATGCAAATGAAATCCAATCAACATAAGATTTAATATGTATCATATACACGTCTAAATACACAACATAAATGAAAAGTCCCAAATTTGGAAGTGGTCTTAAAACCTAATTTTTCAATTTCTTCAAATTGGACAAATTAGACCAAATTAACAAAATCCAATACTTCAATCATGTTTCTTCCATTACAATCAAGCCTCACCACAATGAAACAAATATAGAACAAATCTAGGTCATTTAAGAGTGGATCAACAACTCTAGATTAGCAACAAGTTTCTCAAACTTACAAAAGAATGCTAATAAACAACTTAGAAGCATTCTATGAACTTTATACATGCTTAACCCCATTACAAAACTTCCATCCACCAAAAAAACAAAGAATAAAGAATAGAAAGACATAAGAAACTCATAGCATATAGCTTAGAACTCAAGGAACATTTTCCTCCTTAATAGAAAGTTGAGAAAACTTACTAAAATTCAAGCTTTCCTTTGTTTTCTTTTCTTTTTCTCTCAAGCTTCTTTGTTTTCTTTTAATGGAGTTTTGGTAATGGTTTTGACTTAAAATAAACCCTAAAATGAAAAACAAAACAATTTATACTCAAAAATTTGGCCTTGGCCGAATTTTGCTTAAAATAAATATCAAAGATATTTGTTTCTCATTTCATTTAATTTTGCAACTTGTCCACTTGTTTTAATGATCATTACACTTTAATGATATATTCAACCAAGTCAACAATTGCAACTTAGTCATTAAATAAAATATCATAAGCTTAAAATATTTATACTTTAATTAATTTAATCATTTAATAATTAAATAAATAATTAATTAATTAAATACAAATATATTAAATATAAGTATTATATTTACATTAAATATTAAATACATATATTTTTATGATATTAGTCAAATATCTCAATTTGACAATTAATAATATGTATTTGAATTAATCAAACATTAATTGCAAATACACAAAAATTAAGGAAATGACTATCGGGTCCCACACATGTTTTTTGCGTTTAACCTTTAAACGACTTAATAAATAATCAGTATTATTTATAAATGTTGCCCTAGTGCTCTACGAGTATGTTTCATTAGTGAGACTCTCTAGATTCAGGCATATCCGTCACGAAATCCAATTTCGTGTCCATAATTTATCCACCGTAATTTATGACGACCACGGATTAAACTCCTGAATCATACAGGTCGAGGCATACCTTCCTGTCCCAAATGTATAATTCGGCTACCGTAACACGGGTATAGAGGATAAATCCCAGAGATATAGATGTAAACGTCAAATCTCTATAGGGATTATCCAGTCGACTATTCTATTAGCAATCTCTAAAAGAACACTTAGAACTCACTTATAAAGTGTACCACGGGCCCATGGTTTTTATCTGATTGTTAATCATATGGACTACCTATGCACTTACACAGAACTGACAGATCCTATCTCGACACACACAGGACACCCTGAGGATCTATCTACACCCAACGAACAGACGGAGGTCTGATCTTAATAGATCGGTGACGTGACTACCATCTAAGTGTAGAAGATTTCTCATGTGTCCACAGCGGCATCTCAAGTCGAAGAATCACAAATTCTACTCAACCCAAAAAGATTCTTATTGACGTTGGTGTACCATCCATTAAGAATCTTCGGTGAGTCGTTTAATGTTTATCCGCTATAAACACCTACACGTCTATACGGGTCTCCAAGGCTCATGGTTCATTGAGAAACCATTGGAATCATATATTCCAGTATACGACATGTACCGGTCTCTACGGGTTTACTTTACTGACCAAGTAGTGTAAACCTTGACCAAGAACTGTCTGAGAATGACAACGTCATTATACAACTCAATGTCAGTTGTGACGCTTTTGCAACAGCATCATGACTAGTCATTTTAAGGTCATTACGTCTTTACCATACTAAAAGATACAATATATTATAGAAACTGCATATATTATTTATAATAATAATGTTTTAGAGAAGTATTCTCAAAGAAATACAACCAGGAATTGGCGCTCTGAGCACCAACCCCAACAGTTACTGCCCACCGATGTAGTGGGTGCCGTAGGCACTCCGACGCTCAAGTCAGTGACGAGGATGATCAGGAAAATATGGAAAAGCAAGGCTTGATGTTACCTTGATCTTCGTTTGATTACCGTGAGGGCAGTGGGTTGGTGTTTTGAGGGCGAAATATTTTGAAAGCTCAAATGAGAATGTTCCAGCTCCAGCCGAAAAAAAAACTTCCCCTTCTCTGTGGATTACCTTTTTCTTTTTATAAGCCCTTTGAGAGGTGCGTGCTCAATTAATATATTAATTGATTGTCCGTTTGGATGCTGAAAACTGCTAGTTCGTGAGAAGGGGGGGTTATGAGTTCAGGCGTTTTCTGGGATTGGTAACTGATAAATTATGAGGCCATTTCGGTTAGACATTTTCTTGGGTATGGGCTTGTGACTAGCTTTCAAATGGGCCTCCTTCGAGAGCTTTGGGCTATTTGGTCTGATGGGTAATTGGTGTCAGGCCCTTTGGGTTTTAAATGCTGTTAGTCCAGAAATAAAATGACGTTTTTACCCTTGGGCCCAAATTTGGCTCGTACAAACCTCTCGAACAAACCTCCCCCAAGCAGCGAATTTGTTTGGTTAGTTAAGAACCAAAACAAAATTAGCAAGCAGATAGAAAAGCACAGAGAAAACAAGAGATTAACGTGGTTCGGCATATAGTGTCTCCAACCTACGTCCACATGAGTAAATATGGGGAATTTTAATACTTGCTCGGGTCAGAACTGACCTTCTTCCTCTCTCTCCATCATAAAGCTCTTAGATCTATTTTTACAAGTGGTGAAATATCAAAATGATAACCCTTAAATTCGTGGCTTCAACCTCTTTATATAGGCTTTCAAAACTTACAATTTAATCAACCCATGACGTCAGCTCGTGTCACCCTGTCATTGTTGCTCATGCTCTTTTCCCCAACCACTCTGCAAACAGTAATTCTGCTCTCTCTGACTCAACCACCTTCTGCCATCATTCCTACCTTTTGTCCACTGCTAGACGTTCTGCCACATGACAGGTCCACTCAACCACTTATGCACTGTTCCGTCTGTTAGAGTCTCTACCTAAGGAATGTTGTTGACTTACTCTCATCACATCAGTTCTTCTAGAAGCTTATACTTTCATGTAGGGCATACGTCATATACATGTGGGTACAAGATACTGCGACCTCAACCTCGGTCCCCGAGTCGGCGTGCCGAGGTGAATGGTGCTGGGACAGGTCGGGCCGGTAGCCGCTAACCACCTTGAGTCAACTTCCAAGTGTGCTCAAATATTGTCGAATCTGATACCTTTTCTTTAGGCCGGGTCGGTAGCCCAACATAGCTTCGTCAACTTCACATCGGGCTTGGGCCCCTCTCTCTAACCCCTCAACCCCTTAGGGACCTTAGGCCTCCATCATTTTTCGAAAGTGCAAATCTCATTCTACCTTTCCTCAGGCTTCAAACTTTCTCGGGGTTAAAAACCATCATCAATACATGATATAATAAAATTAATTTTTTTTTTATATGTAATTGTATCAAAAACAATCAAAGACACACTTTTTTTATTTGATTGTTATGATAAAAAGAAAAAAGAAAAATCATGGATTAAAGTTATGTTTAACACAAATACTTCGGGCATTTGCAACAAGTTAGCTTCATGATCTGCACAGCAAAATATTGGACAATGTAAATGCTGTTGGAAAATCCATTTGATATGAGAAGGATGTGTAACCATAAATAACAAGTTAGCTTCAAATGAGAGAAAATTACACCCAGTTCATTTTCTGGCTTAGTTTTATTTAGTACGTAACACAACTACTAGAAGGCTACCACAAGTTTATTAACGTATCTATTGTTGAAAGTGAGCAGTTCAGTTTTGTAACCCTTACGGAATTAAAAATCTTACTACAATAATTTAAGATAAGACATAATTATTGTTTCTATGATTAAGCGCAAAAGCTGATAATGTTTTTGTAATGCTCTTTCAACATTTGTATTATTATATGATTTTGAATCGAGTGGTCAATTTAGTAACAGCCACTTCGCATCTCTCTTATTTTTTTATTGGATGAGGATGTTTCAATATAAATTTTTGACACAAATATAAACATCAAAATTTTATCATTTATTTAAGCAAACATGATGCCAATCTTAGAGGTCTGTACCGTGGCAGATTAGTTAGCAATAAAAGAGGATGTTTTCACTATCATCATTTTCATGACAATAAATTAAAACTTTTTTCATTTGGAAGATCATATTTTTTCCCCATTTGCTCTGTTGGAAGACTTTCAAATTTGAAATAAGGGCAATTCATAAATTGACATGAATGCTATTGATTGATTGAAATAATTAAAACATAATAGTAATTAAAAATAAATAAATTAAATAAATTTTTATTTGATATTGATTAGTTTGAAAAATTAAGTATATGTTATAAAATATAGAATAAAACACCTTATGAAGTTGTAAAAATTTTTAAGTGAATGAATAATAAATTTATAGGAGTTGTTTTCTATTTACATATAGCAATTGTGGTCAATACAAAGAATCATGGTATAATAGAAAGGCTATCAAAATAGAGGGGACCACACGTTTACCAACACTCTCCTTTAGAACTACTACTTTAATTTCACACTAAATGTTTAACCTATGGATGTGAATAATATTATTTCATTAAAAACTTGTTACTAAATCCAATGAAATAAAATCTGATTAAAGGAAACTTATACTTAACTATAGTTCTTCACTCTGATGAATATACTATGTCTGATGAAATAACCTGCTAAAAAAAAATGATCAATTTGATAATCTATTAAAGTCGACGTATGTCAATGTTATGTACAAACTTCTTAAAAGTTGACATCGGTAAAACTTTGATAAATAAATCAGCAAAGTTATTAGTGGATCATATTTACTTAACAACTGTTTGGAGCTCATATATGTATGGTTTTCAATGTGGAAAAAATTTAGACCATCCTTAAACTTAAAAATAATAATAATAATTTTCTTCCTTTCTTTTTAAAGGCACTTTTCTGCCATCTGCCCACAAAAGCAAACATGATACCAATTCCTGGAAGTGTTTATCTGGGTATATTAGCTGGCAATTTGTTGACGGTGGATTTTGGTCTCAGGGTAATACGGGAATATCACCTCCGAGGGAATCCTCCTTCAACGGTGAATTTGTTTGGTTATGGGAGACCAAAAGCAAATTTAGCGAGAGACAGATAAACACACCAATCAACAAGGAGTTTTTAACGTGGTTCGGTGGATTTTGGATCCGACCTACGTCCACGGATAAGAACAGGATGGTACTTTTTATTACTCCAATACGCTTCTCAGGTCTCTTCTTTGTTTTTACAAATCAGAGCTTGATGATTCTGATCACTAACTTTTTGATGATGATGCCTTTACACATACTATGCCCTCCTATTTATAATAACACAGAAATCAGACTCCTATTTGCATAAGAAATCCTAATTGAACTTAGTCTCCTCTCCTTGTGAGAATTCCTAGTCTGATATTCCCTTCTCTTTTCTTATCCATTTTCGGATTCTGACTTCATTTCCTTGTGAGAGTAGGATAATTCGTTTTATCTTATCCGCAAGAATAGGGTGTCGTCATCTTGAACACGTTTTTCTATCTGGTCGGTCTTCATGAGGTCGGTCTTTACATGTTGTGGTCGGGTCGGCTTTGATGATCTTGACCAGTCAGGGAATTACCCTTCTGTCTCGTCGTGCTGCCTTAAATGCCATAGTGCCTGAAAACACCATCAAACATCTGTCCCCTAGTTCTCGGTTCCAACAAGCGTGCAAGTTGGTACCGGGAACTATATAAAGAAGATGTTTTTTATTTGCTCTGTTGGAGGTCGGTCCGGTGTCGAGAAATGTTTTGTTGCCTCTTTTCAAGCGCTTTTGTCTTGAGACACGCAACAGTCACGTCCGCTTAAATGCCTATCAAATCGACTTTAGGGTTTCTTCTAAGTTCGACACTTGTCAATTGTACGGGCCAAATTTGGGCCCAAGGGTAAAATCGACATTTTACCTCGAGACCGACCAATATCAGACCAAGAAGCCTCACAGGCCTAAGTTCATTGTCATCAAGAGGGCCAACAGACGCAGTAGTAGATACCAAATCAAGAAACGTCCAGACTCATAAATATCTCACATAACTCGACAGTTTCCAACATCCAACGAACGAGTAATTAAAGGTAATAAATACACACGTTTTCCGAGAGTGTGTATATAAGAGAAGAAAGTCTACGAGAAAAGGGGCTGGACAATCCATAGCTCGATCATATTCAACTTCTAACAACTTTCAGCTTAGTCATATTCTCTCCAGAGCTCTCAGAACCTCCGACCCACTGCCCTCACGGTAGTCAACAGAAGTCAAGTACGTCAAGCCTTGCTCTTCTATTATTTACAGCTCGTCTTCACTACTGACTTGAGCGTCGGAGTGCCCCCGGCACCCACCACACGGTGGGTAGTCTACTCCCGCTCACTCTACCTTTGTTTTGCAGGATCGCTAGCGCCCCCAACTACAAATTCTCGATTGTGGACCTCGGGCGAAATCCAGCGTCCACAATTTGGCGCCGTCTGTGGGGATTTAGCGATTCATAGCAGACGAAGATCTCTCAGTCTACGATCCCTTCAACACAGCTACACATGGCTTCTAGCAGCGATCAGACATTTGACCATATGGCCTCTCAATTGGCCACTCTACAAGAACGATTACGAGTCTTAGAGGAGGAAAATTCAGCCATGCGAATCTCCAATATAACCCTCTAGAAGCAACTGGAGCAAATCTCTTCAACCTCCCGACAACCTGATACTACAGACCTTCCCGGCAATCCCACAATCCCCACCAATCTCTTGGGGGCATTCAACAATGTGACAAGTGACAATCCGCCATCAGACAACCATCCACCAAATCAAGAAAAAAGTCAACATATCTCCTCAATCGACCAAGCACGGCAAGTTGCCTCCACCATGCGCAAGGAAATGCAGGAGTTCAAAGATGAAATTCTCTCCAACCTACCTGGTGCCAGACTACCAGTGAGAAAAAGCCGAGCCGGCACAATCTCAGATACACCATTTTTGGAGACCATCACTTCCATTGAGTTACCAAGGAAGTTCAGTCCTCCAGATATGATGATGTATTATGGATCAACTAACCCAGACGAACATGTTGTCCATTACAAATACAAGATGTTATCAACGGGTCTGGCTCCTCATCAATGTGAAGCTGGTATATGCAGAGGATTTGGAGAAACATTAGTTGGTCCTGCCCTTACCTGGTTTATCAATCTCCCATACAGATCCATCGAGTCTTACCAACAGCTAGCAGACAAATTTGTGGAGCATTTCGCAAGTTCTTGCAAGCTTGAGAATACCATCAATGACCTTAATACCATCCAACAACAGAGAGGGGAGTCCTTGCGAAGCTACATGGCTAGCTTCAATAAAGATAGTATAACAATCCCAGATCTCTATCAGCCTACTGCAGTGGAAGCATTTAGAAATGGATTACTTTCAGAAAGTGAACTCTACAAAAAGCTCACTAAATTTCGTTGATGCACTATGGATCAACCCATAACTCAAGCCCACATTGAGATTAGGTGGAAGGAAGATAAGAGGAACAATAAGAGAAGAAACTCCACCAACCATGACAATGAAAGAAGTTTGAATCCTCCCAAGCGACATAATAAATGATGTGCTAGTAATACTTCTCAATAAGATATCACCTGATGTAATTAGACAAAAAAAAAATAGCCAGAAGCCACCTATTGTTGCTTTGGGGACATCATAGCTTCCCAAACAAGTATTAATTGGTAACTTTAAAAGAAAATGACCTTCACAAAACTACAACTTAAGGAGAAACCCATTTACTCCAGTCGACCACATAAAAAATCATCAGACCCAATTGATATACTTATTCCATTCCACATGAGAATACCCTCATATTCTTCCAGCATACCCAACCAACAAAGAAGTATTCTCTAGTAATGTCATCAACTTCATACTACATGGAACAAGGCGCGTCCCTTCAGTGGAACCATTTTTCCTATCATTCACCCCATATGATGAAGAGATATACTTGGCGTGATGAGGATGTCAAAATGGACTATACTCTAATGAATACTTGGCGTGGACATCTCAGTCGACATTACCAGGTATGGCTTGCATTTTTTATAGTTGACATTACAATTTATAGTTTGGGACTTGTTATGGGTGTCCCAGTCGACATTACAACATATAGTTTGGTAATTGTTATGGATGTCTCAGTCGACATTACAACATATAGCTTGGTAATTGTTATTGGTGTCTCAGTCGATAATACAATATGTGGCTTGGCACTTGTTGAGTATCCCACTCGACACTACATGTATGGAGAATTGGCAAAGATATTCCACTCGACACTACATGTATAGAGAATTGGTATTAGGATATCCCACTCGACACTACATGTATGGGGTGATAATATCCCAGTCGACATTACCAGACTTGGCAAAGATATCCCACTCGACACTACATGTATGGAGAATTGGTATTAGAATATCCCACTCGACACTACATGTATGGGGTGATAATATCTCAGTTGACATTACCAGACTTGGCAATGATATCCCACTCGACACTATATGTACGGAGACTCAGCATGAAGAAGATGTCTCATTCGACACTACACGTGTGAAGCTTGACACTTGTTAAGGATCTCATTCGACACTACACGTGTGAAGCTTGGCACTTGTTAAGGATCTCATTCGACACTACACGTGTGAAGTTTGGCACTTGTTAATGATCTCATTCGACACTACACGTGTGAAGCTTGACACTTGTTAAGGATCTCATTCGACACTGCACGTGTGAAGCTTGGCACTTGTTAAGGATCTCATTCGACACTACATGTCTGAAGCTTGACACTTGTTAAGGATCTCATTCGACACTACACGTGTGAAGCTTGACACTTGTTAAGGATCTCATTCGACACTACACGTGTGAAGCTTGGCACATATTAAGGATCTCATTCGACACTACACGTGTGAAGCTTGGCACTTGTTAAAGATCTCATTCGACACTACATATATGGTCTTGTAGAATGAGGAATGAGAACCCTCTTGGACCTTCATCAGGTTCATTCGACCGTAGTCTCATGGTCTTCAGACGACATGGTCTCAGACTACAAGTCCTGTAGAATGAGGAATTACACCCTCATTGGCATTTTCAGGTCTTGTAGAATGAGGAATGAGAACCCTCATGTACCTTCATCAGGTTCATTCGACCGTAGTCTCATGGTCTTCAGACGACATGGTCTCAGACTACAAGTCCTGTAGAATGAGGAATTACACCCTCATTGGGCTTTGTCAGGTCTTGTAGAATGAGGAATGAGAACCCTCATGTACCTTCATCAGGTTCATTCGACCGTAGTCTCATGGTCTTCAGATGACATGGTCTCAGACTACAAGTCTTGTAGAATGAGGAATTATATCCTCATTGACCTTTGTCAGGTCTTGTAGAATGAGGAATGAGAACCCTCATGGACCTTCATCAGGTTCATTCGACCGTAGTCTCATGGTCTTCAGGCGACATGATCTCAGACTACAAGTCCTGTAGAATGAGGAATTATGTCCTCATTGACCTTTGTCAGGTCTTGTAGAATGAGGAATGAGAACCCTCATGGACCTTCATCAGGTTCATTCGACCGTAGTCTCATGGTCTTCAGGCGACATGGTCTCAGACTACAAGTCCTGTAGAATGAGGAATTATGTCCTCATTGACCTTTATCATGTCTTGTAGAATGAGGAATGAGAACCCTCATGGACCTTCATCAGGTCTAGTATAGTGAAAAATGATGACCTTCTTGGACTTTTATCAAGTCCATTCGACAGGTCCATACGACCGTAGTCACATGGACCCTCATCAGGAGAATGGGTGATAACCTTCATAGACCTTCATCGGGTCTAGTAGTATGATAAGGAAAGACTCTTGGACCGTCGTCAGGTCTGTATAGTGAAGACTTTCATAGACCTTCATTTGGTCCAAACGACATTGAAGACTCCCCTAGTCATTTTACCCGTAGTATGGGGATTATCCTTACCTTCATCTGGATCAGTCGACCGGGGACATCCCCCATGGACTCATGTCGAGTCAAGTTGTAGACATGGATTACACATGTCGTATGACATATATCTTCCTGGACTCATCAAGTCCAGTCGACCGGGGACATCCCCCATGGACTCATGGCGAGTCATATTGTAGACATGGATTACACATGTCAAGTGAATTATATCCTGAATCTTCATCTAGATCAATCGATCGGGGACATCCCCCATGGACTCATGTCGAGTCAAGTTGTAGACATGGATTACACATGTCGTATGACATATATCTTCCTGGACTCATCAAGTCCAGTCGACCGGGGACATCCCCCATGGACTCATGACGAGTCAAAGTTGTAGACATGGATTACACATGTCGTATGACTTATATCTTCCTGGACTCATCAAGTCCAGTCGACCGGGGACATCCCCATGGACTCATGACGAGTCAAAGTTGTAGACATGGATTACACATGTCGTATGACTTATATCTTCCTGGACTCATCAAGTCCAGTCGACCGGGGACATCCCCCATAGACTCATGATGAGTCAAAGTTGTAGACATGGATTACACATGTCGTATGACTTATATCTTCCTGGACTCATCAAGTCCAGTCGACCGGGGACATCCCCCATAGACTCATGTCGAGTCATATTGTAGACACGGATTACACATGTCAAGTGAATTATATCCTGAATCTTCATCTAGATCAGTCGACCGGGGACATCCCCCATAGACTCATGTCGAGTCATATTGTAGACACGGATTACACATGTCAAGTGAATTATATCCTGAATCTTCATCTAGATCAGTCGACCGGGGACATCCCCCATGGACTCATGTCGAGTCATATTGTAGACATGGATTCCACATGTCAAGTGAATTATATCCTGAATCTTCATCTAGATCAGTCGACCGGGGACATCCCCATGGACTCATGTCGAGTCAAGTTGAAGACGTATATTACCCATGTCGTATGACATATATCCTGACCTTCATCTGGTTCAGCTAACTGGGTACTTCCCTAATGGCTCTTATAGAGTCAAGTTCATGATCTTGACCTTCATCTAGCTCATTTGACCGGACACATCCATGATGGATCATGTAGATACAAGTTCATAACTTGACATTCGTTCGATTCAATCAATATGTAGCATCGACGCTCAGGTACACCTACATCGAATGGCTCGACACGCGCATCAAATACTCTCCAAGCCAAGGACTCTTTGACTTAGAGAGTAGGGGACAACTGTACGGGCCAAATTTGGGCCCAAGGGTAAAATCGACATTTTACCTCGAGACCGACCAATATCAGACCAAGAAGCCTCACAGGCCTAAGTTCATTGTCATCAAGAGGGCCAACAGACGCAGTAGATACCAAATCAAGAAACGTCCAGACTCATAAATATCTCACATAACTCGACAGTTTCCAACATCCAACGAACGAGTAATTAAAGGTAATAAATACACACGTTTTCCGAGAGTGTGTATATAAGAGAAGAAAGTCTACGAGAAAAGGGGCTGGACAATCCATAGCTCGATCATATTCAACTTCTAACAACTTTCAGCTTAGTCATATTCTCTCCAGAGCTCTCAGAACCTCCGACCCACTGCCCTCACGGTAGTCAACAGAAGTCAAGGTACGTCAAGCCTTGCTCTTCTATTATTTACAGCTCGTCTTCACTACTGACTTGAGCGTCGGAGTGCCCCCGGCACCCACCACACCGGTGGGTAGTCTACTCCCGCTCACTCTACCTTTGTTTTGCAGGATCGCTAGCGCCCCCAACTACAAATTCTCGATTGTGGACCTCGGGCGAAATCCAGCGTCCACATCAATCATCCGCCGGGTTCCCGCCAAAAAGGGAACGAATCGACCGTGTAGAGGCGTCTTCACAGTGGGCTGATCTCAGCCGTCTGTTTAAACTTGGGAGACCTCTTTTGCAGTTGACACCTGGCGTTCATCCGGGTTTTTTCCCTTAGATCTGACGGTCATTTTGCCATGACTATAAGAAGGCGAGGCTTTCACTGTTCCATCTTTTTCGGCAATTTCTCCTTCTTTCCAGAAAACATCTCCGTGATTCGCTCAACTCCGTGTTCTCGAAGTTCAGCCGCGGGCTTTCTCTTTTTCTTTGCTGCGAACATAAGGAACGGGCACAACCGTACCGCACAACCTCTTGCTTTTTCCGAGAAGAACAAGTAAGTCCTCTGAACGTCCTCTTTCTTTTCTGTGTTTATGAATCTGTGTTTGCTAGGGAAAGACTTATGGTTCGCTGGGTTCTGCTTTAGGGCACTTTTAGAGACCACATGTTTTAGCTAACATGGAAACCGTGAGTAGTTTCTTTTAGCTATAGACTGACTTCCCCTTCTTTCTTTGTTTCTCTGGGTGTCAGGGATGTCTGACAACAGTTCCTCCCCTGAAAAGCCTGCTAAAATCTCAACTCCCCCTGCTGAGGAGCTCTCCTCGGGCTCGGGGGCACCTAGTGTAGAAGACCTTGACACTACCCCTACTCCCTCTGAGATCGAACAAGACTCCTACCATCAGAGGGTTCCTCGGAAGGACCCAGAGCCCGGTGAACTTGGATCGTCGGCTCTGGATATGAACCGTCCCTCCAAAATATCTGAGGATGATCTGACGTTGTTGCGGCAACGATATGACATCCCAATAGATATTGCCCTTGAAGTTCCCGGCCCAATGGATCGTGCTAGTCAACCTGATGAGGGCTCGGTGGCACTTCTTCCTGCTTTTTTTGAGTGTGGGCTACGGCTGCCGATGCAACGTTATTTTGCTTGGATGCTGGCCGAGATGGAGATTGCCCCTTGTCAATTGAGCTTAAATAGTTGGAGGATTCTGGCCGGCATATATGTGGTTTGGCACCGGGCAGGTTTAGGTGTACCTTGTTTGGAAGAGGTGAAGAGGTTATATCGTTTGAAGTCTAACCCAAAGACTCACTACGGTTGGTATTACCTCTCAGCTTATGATAGTTCGTCCAACCTTGTCCAGAAAATTCCCGACTCTAACAAGAATTTCAAGGATCTTTGGTTCTGGGCTACTGGGGATTGGGGTCGGGTCCTGAGATCGTTTGAGGAGGACGTCTCGGTTCCGGATATCTTCAGGGCGGGAGGTTAGGAGTTTAATACCTCTTTTTTTTTTATTCCCGTTCTTAGTTTCTTATGTCTCTAACTTCTCTGGTTCCTCCCAGCTTGTTGGCGAGATGCTCCCAAGGTTTCTCATCAGGTTCGGAGGCGGGTACATTGGGCTCGGGGGTATGCTGCCCACTGGAGGAAGTTGGTCAATGATGCGGCCTTTGTTGAGTCGGGCCTTACTCGGACCGTCCCTCCGGAAGTCTCGGGTCGGATAGGTAGATGTCTGCTGGCTGTTTTGATGATCTTCCCTGTTTTTTTATCATGTGTTTGATGTCTTTGTTATATGCTCGGGTCCTGATTTCCTTTTCCCCCCTTTTTTTGTAGGCATGTCGAAAAGGCCAAAGTTTCTCGAGAAGATGGCCGGTACTATGAAGAAGGCCGGTCATGCGGAACTGGAACTTCCCGGGCACAGCCTGACCCTGCTGGGGCTGAGAGGGCGTCTCAAGGGAAAGTTCAGCCGGCTGCTCGGGGTCTCTCTTCTCCTGGTGTGCAGTCGTCAGGATCTGCTCGTCTTGTCAGTCCGTCGAAGCCTCTTAGGAAGAGGAGGCGTCAATTCGGGTCAGAGGAGACCGAGTTGGTTCAAGAGGAGGAGGATCCTGTCCCGGGCAAGAAGAAAGACGTTTGTCGGGGGAAAAATCATCTGTGGGCTCCTCCAAGAAGCGAAAGGGTTCTGTAATCCTCGGGGTGGATGATTTAGGAGAAGGTATCCGGGAGGCTACTTCCCATTTAGTGCCGGCTTTCAATGAATTGGCCGAGGTGATTCCCCCGGGGAGGTTTCGAGATATGAGGATATATCTCCCGAAGCTGTGGTGACCGAGATGAGCTCTCAAATGGCAAAGGTAGTTTTATTCTTCTTTTTTCTGATTTCGGTTCTCGGTATTTTTCATCTCATATCTTGACTTTCTTCTTTTTCGTGTAGGCTAATTACCTCATGGCGAAGAATAATGACCTCCTTCTGAGTCTGCTGTCCGAGGGTGGTCAGGCTCAGAGGCTTCAGAATTGTCTTACAGAAGTGGAAGCTAAACTGGGCGACCAGGAGGAGGTGATAAAGAATCACGAAGCGACCGCCATTGAGAACTTCAAAATTAATAAGGCTCTTAAGGCTGCTGCTGCGCTGGAGCAAAAGCTTGCCGATAATGCTCGGGAGGACTTGAAAGCTGCCCAATCTGAGATTGGCATTTGAAGGCGAATGTGGCCAGTGTTGAAACCAAATTGAAGGCCAATGATGAGCAAATGGCACGGGCTCGGGATGATCTTGAGAGGAAAGAGGCCGAGCTTGAGGAGAGAGAGGCCGATCTTGAAACCGAGAAGGAGGCCATCCGCCTTGAGGGGGTTGGTGACTGTGCTGAACTGATACCGATGGTGCTGCCAAGTCTGAATATGGATCCTATTTATGCGGCCATCAGCTTTTGCAAGGGGGAGATCTCCGAGGAGGAGTTCCGGAAGTGGCTCCCTCCTCCTACCGATGAGGTGATGGATCCCGACCCGATTTTAGTCGTTCCGGCTTCTGGGGCTTCCCAAGAAGGACGACCTGATGTTCCTGCCCCTGGTGAGGACTGCATTGAGATCCCTTCTCCCATCCCTGAAGCAGAGGTCTCTCATGCTGCCGATGTTGAAGCCGTAGTTCCTCCTCCCGAGGTCGAGCCGATCCTCCCGCTGTCTGAGCTGGCTGAGGAAGAAATTCATGCCCCTGCGCGGGTTGAATGAGAAAGGGTAACCCGACCGGGGCCCTGTGTACACTTAAAATTTTTGTAATAACAATTTAAACTGTATTTTGACATATATATATATATATATATTTATGTGTCTTTCTTATCTCTTTCTCTTTTTCTTTATGCTTCCTGTTATCCGAACACTTTGAGACCCTTCGAGGTTTAATCATGAGCCGGAGGGGCATAACCCGACCCCGAGCTGAGTGAGACACTTGGCTCTGGGGGAATGTTACCTCCCCAGTCCAAAGAAACCGACTCGGTGGGACGTAACCCGACCCCGAGCTGAGTGATAGACTTGGGCTCTGGGGGAATGTTACCTCCCCAGTCCAAAGAAACAGACTCGGTGGGACGTAACCCGACCCCGAGCCGAAAACGGTCTCGGCGGAACGAAATCCAGCCCCGAGCCGAATAAACAGACGGCCTCGGCGGAACGAAATCCGGCCCCGAGCCGAATAATGAAGAGGCATCGGCGGAATGTAATCCAGCCCTGAGCCGATTAAAGAAGAGGCCTCGGCGGAATGTAATCCAGCCCCGAGCCGATTAAAGAAGAGACCTCGGCGGAATGTAATCCAGCCCCGAGTCGATTGAAACATTAAGGGTATATTCCTCCTTATGTTATGCTTCTCAAAGTATGTTCTCAGTTTTTTTTTTTATGGAGTCGAACGATTCTGGTGTGACTCCGTGCACTTTTGTGGTGGTAGTCGTGGTCGGCGCCCTTCTCTCTTGGTTGTCTCGGTGCAGTGGTTTGAACTCCTTGTGTTTCGGGGGTGGTCTTCTGGATTCTCTTTCTACACGGCGGGGGGCGCCCTCTCTCGTGGTCCTTTCTCTGACAGTGTTCCCTTTTCGGGATACTTTCTCTTCGTTCTCTAATAAAATGAATTTTCGGGCAACCTCCAGGGCGGTTGCGTAGTCTGGGGTGTCTTGGATCCTTAGGTGGGTCCATAGCCTCCCGACTTTCAAGGCTCCCTTCAAGCTTTCCAGGGCATCGGGGGATTCATACCCTCCGACTTCGAGTACCATATTATGGTATCTTTCAATAAATATCTTCAAATGTTCATCGTCTCCTTGTTTCATAAGCCTTAGTTCTCCAATTGTCTTTCTGGGGACACAAGCCCCCTTGAAGTGTCGTATGAATGACTTTCTCAGTTGTGCGAAGCTGCTGATGCTCCTTGGGGCTAGGCTTTTATACCATAGAGTGGCCAGTCCGGCCAGAGTTAGGGGTAATACTTTGCAGATGGCGTCCCCTGTTACCCCCAACACCTCCATTAGTAGGACGAAACCTTCAAAGTGGGTTTTGGGATCGGTATGGCCCTTGTATGGTGTCATGGTCGGCATGCTGAATCTTTTCGGGAACTTCTCTGACCTTATTTCTTCTATGAGGGGGGACTCATCTTTGCCGTCCTGGGCATCCCCTCTGTTTGCATTGGGGTATACTCCCCATTTGACCAGCTCCTCCCGCATCCAAGATTTCATGCTGCTGTCTTTTGTTCCATGCCGCCTCATGTGGTTTCTTTTTTTTCTGCTATCTTGGGAGTGGCGTTTCTCAGGGTCGGTATCTTCTCGTACTTCTTCGGTATATTCTTTCCCTCTTCTCCGGGTGCTGTGAGGGCTATCGTAGGAGGAGTCTGGTGACGATTTGTCATCCCCTTCCTCACATGTGTCCTCGGTCTGGGAATCTCTCTGCACCACCACGGATCTTACCCTGTAGGGATCCCTCCTCCGGGGTCTGTCGTCCTCACTTATATCGACAATTCTCTTTTCTTCCGCTATTTCATTCCTTCGTCGGCTAGTCTCGGCCTTGAATTTTTCGTCGTGCGCTCCTTCCATCTTTTCCAACCGGTCTACTATGGTTTTTAGCAGAGTCTGGTTTTCCTCCCTTTCTTTCCTCAGGTTTTCCTCGATCTTCTCCATCCAATCCGCAGCCGAGCTCCCTGACGATTGGTGGTTTCCGCCTTCCGCCATTGTCTCACTACGCGAGTTGCTTTTTGTTGGATTCCCCACAGACGGCACCAACTATTGACGGTGGATTTTGGTCTCAGGGTAATACGGGAATATCACCTCTGAGGGAATCCTCCTTCAACGGTGAATTTGTTTGGTTATGGGAGACCAAAAGCAAATTTAGCGAGAGATGGATAAACACACCAATCAACAAGGAGTTTTAACGTGGTTCGGTGGATTTTGGATCCGACCTACGTCCACGGATAAGAACAGGATGGTATTTTTTATTACTCCAATACGCTTCTCAGGTCTCTTCTTTGTTTTTACAAATCAGAGCTTGATGATTCTGATCACTAACTTTTTGATGATGATGTCTTTTACACATACTATGCCCTCCTATTTATAATAACACAGAAATCAGACTCATATTTACATAAGAAATCCTAATTGAACTTAGTCTCCTCTCCTTGTGAGAATTCCTAGTCTGATATTCCTTTCTCTTTTCTTATCCCTTTTCGGATTCTGACTTCATTTCCTTGTGAGAGTAGGATAATTCATTTTATCTTATCCGCAAGAATAGGGTGTCGTCATCTTGAACACATTTTTCTATCTGGTCGGTCTTCATGAGGTCGGTCATCCGAATTAAAGTGGTCGGGTCGGCTTTGATGATCTTGACCAGTCAGGGAATTACCCTTCTGTCCTCGTCGTGCTGTCTTAAATGTCATAGTGCCTGAAAACACCATCAACACAATTATAAGATGATGTTTTCACATTTCCTTACAAAAATGGCATCTTCACTATCATCATTTTCATGAAAGCTAATTAAAACTATTTTTTATTGCATTTGGAAGATCGTACTTATTCAACATTGGATGACTTTGATGTTGAGACAAACTTTCAAATGAGACAAGATAATGGTGAACCTTCGAGACACCTGATCGTCTCATTAACGGCATATTTCCACCATATGGTTTATAAATTACAAAATCACAGGATTTGTATGGAAAATTTTTCTCATGATGTTGACGGCTATTTTTCGTTCCAATAGTGATTTGGAAATTCAATCTATCGAACAACTTTCCCCAAGCAGTGAATTTATTTTGTTAGTTGAGAACAAAAACAAACTTAGCAAACAGATAGAAAATCACAGAGAAAACAAAATATTAACGTGGTTCGGCGGATAGTATCTTCAACCTACATCCACGGGAATAAATAGGGGAAATTTTATTACCTGCTCGGGTCAAAACTGACCTTATTCCTCTCTCTATCACAAAGCTCTTGAATCTTTTTTTTACAAGTGGTAAAATATCAGAATTGCTAACCCTTGAATTTGTGACTCCAACCCCTTTATATAGCCTTTCAAACTTATTGTTCTACAAATCCATGACGTCAGCTTGTGTCACCATGTCATTGTTGTTCATGCTCTTTTCCCCCAACCACTCTGCAAAGAGTAACTCTTGTCTCAGACTCAACTACCCTCTGCGAGCAGAAACCCATCATTCCTATCTTTTGTCCACCGCTACATGTTTTGCCAATATGATAGCTTTGTTCTCATGGAAGCTCAAATTTATACCCATATTAAATCATAATCATTTAAGAGAATATTATCCTCTTTTTTATAACACGTTTACATTTATTTAAGAATAGTTTATGTCTACATTTATTGTTAACAATTCAGGATTTTTGACAATTTAGCAATTTTTCTTCTTCCCTGTGTCAGTTGGAGCTTACATTATTCAATACTGCAATACCTATAATTAAGTTTAGTTTTATTAAGCTTAATATACCAACAGCTTAGTTTTATTTAGTACGTAACACAACTGCCAAAAGGCTACCACAATTTATTGACGTATTTACAGATTGAAAGCGATCAATTAAGTTTTGTAATTGAAAACCGATATAGGTTCTCACACTTATATACCTGCAGGGATAGGTGTAATCTTACGGAACTAAAATCTA